>VYZT01061418.1:104530-132387 GCA_013400735.1 Pomatostomus ruficeps
TTAGGGTGCCTCAGGAAGCGCCGGCAGCCGCGGGGCTGCGCAGCGGAACCACGGGCTGGCCGGGGGGACCCCCGGGAGCACACGGGGCGCCGCTGCCCGCGGGGAGCCGGTGCCTTCCTGCCGCGGGCAGCTCCGGGAAAGGAGGCGCTGCTCTGGCCGTGCTTCACAGCCTGGGACGGCGCGGTGGGAATTGGCTTGAGAAAACTCCAGTTTAAACTGTTGAACGTGTGGGTTCTCCTGAGTAACGTTATTAAATTAGGCTTGCTTATGCTTAACATGCGCAATTTTACAGCGGGCAAACAAAAAAGGAAAGGCTTCAAATTGTGTCTGGCAGCATTAGGTAAATGCAGCAATGCAAAGGAAAGCAGAAATTAGTACAGCTAAGGTCAGTACAGAGTTAACAGGATAATCGGGATACTCCTTGAAAGAAGCTCGAGCACCACAAGTGATTTCTAGTGCATAGGTTTAAGTGAGGATGCAAAGTCCGTTCGTAGTGTTTAGACTGTGGATTTTATTTCATGTGTAAACAAACGGCTTGCTTTCATTCATCTCCTGATTCTTGGACTGGTACAATTTCTTAAAAGAATAAAAAGAGTTTCGTAAAAATTGGCACCTGGTATATTATTATGGCATATTGAGCCCCATCTAAAAGCAAGTTTAGCACATGTTGCAAGACAGCTTTCTGCAAGTAAAATCTATGCTGTATTGGATTTAGCTACAGTGCTGTCTCCCATATTTATATATCCTGCTCGAGATTTTCAGGATGCAGAAGGTTCGTAGGTCACAGTAAATTGTCTCTGTCGTTATAGGCCTGATCTTGTCACAGAGTTCACATAGGGGGACCCTGCAGGTTGTCAGGTGCAGGGTGAGGATTAAGCTCATCAATTTAGAAGTGAAATTGAACACAGGGATCAAATGGCAGATTGGTGGGATGAAAACAACTGCTGTGTGTGTTACATTGTATCACTTTAAATTACATTGTTAGAAAATAGCAGTTTGTTACACTGACACTGGAGGTAAATGTTGTAGTTGTCCCTAACAGAAAGAAAAATTTTAGGCTGAAATACACACATTCTCCATTTTGAGTGTCATTATGATCTTTATCTGCAAAAATTAAGAATATTTTAATTTTGGCTTTTAAAGAAAGTGGCATTCCTATGTGAGGTACCTTTTTTTTTTTTAACTTATGTGATTCTTTTCTAATTTGCATGTGTTTGATCGAATGCATGACATATTCTATTAATATAAATTTGCATTACAAAGTAACTTGATGGTTTTGTGTGTTATCACGTCTGTTGTTACAGTAAATGACATTGATACATGGAAGAGATAATGAGTCAAGAGAAGAGAGAGTGGGGTGCTCTGCTGTGTCTGTCTAGTTTTTAAACCTTATCTTGCTGAGGATAAAGCCTCAGGATTGCACCTTTTTAAGAAAACAAAAAGTAACAATAAAACAATGCAACAAATATGGCTCATATGCATCAACAAATGAATGTGGTGCCTTTCACAAATGTAAAAGCTTTAGAGTATGTCTTAAACTACGAATGCAAGAGTGTGAGTTGTGTAAATGCAGAAATGGATGTGAGTGCAATGTGTTTGCAGATGTGGTTGTGATTAATTTATGGTTGAGCTAGCACAGCTTACTAGGTTGCTGTGAGTCCTCTGAGCTGAGGTAGCTTGCCACACTTTGTCTCAGCACGTAACAAAGACAGACTACAACATGCTTGCTTTCAGCTCAGGAACAGTGTTCAGCCTTTATTGTGAATTTTGGCTGTTGGTGGATAGTTGCATTTTCAGTTAGTGCACTGGAGCTGACACATAGTAAAAAGTTAAAAATATAACCCACTGAAGAGTGGGGTTTTGTTTGTTTCAACATAACCCCCTACCAAACCAATATCAGCAAATCTGAGAAAAGGCAAAATAAATGTCTGAATTAATGTATCTATTTTAAGGGATTAAGCAGCTGTAATTGTACTGTTTTAAATTCACGTCTACACCAGTAAAATTGTCCTGAGCAAACAGGTCTCAGGGGAGTGGTTTCTTTGATTCTGCTCACTCACATAAATTCTAGGCTCAATATTGCATTTTTATTTTCTCTAGTCCATAATGATATATCACACTGAACCAAATTTCACCATTCTCAGGCTACTTGTAATAAGCTGTACTCAAAAGCATGTAAAATTTGAGATAAATTGCCATGTCAACTTGGGTGAGGGAGAAAATTCACCAAGTTTCCTGGGTCCCTTTCAATTAGTGTGTACTTGTGTGAGCATAGAGGGTTGGGAAATGCCATAATGTGCTTTCTGCATGCTCTTGGGAGTATTTTATGGCTCTTTTGGTGCATAGTCCAAAGACTCTACTAGAAGGGGACAGGTCAAGAGCTCGGGGTGACATTGTTGCAGATCCTGGATTAACAGGGACATGCACTTATCAGGCAGTTGGAAGTCAGGTCCTGTTGAAGGTTGCCTTTTGCCACTGTCCTAAGAGCAGCCTCACGTTGCCACAGGAGCACTGTCTGAGGTTCACACCTTTGAGGTGGCACCTTGAGACCCCTGGGAAAGTTGGTTGTGAAAAGAGTTTCTAGGATTAACAGCATGTATTAACAGCATTTTTCTGCTGCAGATCAAGGCTGTTACACTCAGGCTTTATGTGTCTCCTGACTTACCCTTTTTCAGTTATAGCTTATTGGCAAGATTGATGCAACAATAAAGTACAAGGGAGGAAAACATTAAAACTCTTCACTTTCTCAGTTCTAGTTATTTTGAAATTCTTTTCTTCGTTTTGTCACTGTCTCCCACTCATGACCTTCCAAGATACCCTGTGCTGACAGCTGGCTGTATGGAAGATAGGTAGGAGCTGCCCATGTTCCCCTGGTGCAGCAGTACAGGTGATGAGTCTGTTTATGGTGTGGGTTATGGGACAGAGGAGTTCAGCTGCTCCACAGATGGGAGGAGGAAGAGCAGCCCCTGTTGGAAGCTGTCAGCAATGGGAGAGCCTGGAAGTTGTTAGCTGGAACCATACCTCTGTTACCTCAATCATGCTGGCTGCTTCAGGCAAATGTGTCAGCCCAGCAGGGTTCATAGTTACGCAGAGTTAACACTCACAGACATATGGTGTGATTTCGGCCTGTGCAGGGCCACAACTTGGACTCCATGATCCTTTTGGGTCCCTTCCAATTCAGGATTTTCAGTGACTGTGTGATAAAGTTACAGCAGCAGAAATAGCCTGTTGTGACCATAGGTGGTCGCCCATCTGTGCCGTGCCTTTTGTGGTACCAGCAGAAGCAGGGTTTCACCAGTACATTTGGTTTGTGTTCTGGTGGCCAAGCACTTGGAATGCAAGTTTGGTCTAACAGTGAGAAGCAGGTTCTGCACAAGGACTGCATCAGCAAAAGACTGGAAGACAGATGATTTCTCGGAGAAGTGGGAAAAAATTGCTGTCTGATCCTTTTGTTTGTTGCAAATAATAGATGCAATAGCTTTGATATCCATGTGAATTGCTTATTAAGAGTTGGTGGGGATTTTAAAAACATCTTAGTCCACACAAAATATGCATTTTCACATGCAGTGTGTGTAAATGTCTGGAACTTGACCAGATGTCTAGTTCTAATGCTGTTTTTCCTTCTACAACACGGTCGTGTTGCCTTACAGTAGGCTGTGGTGATTACAGGTGTAGCCTCCTTTTTCTCTCTGGCTGTTTCCTCCTGCCGGATGCAGCAGCTGGAATGGTGTATGAGCCAGTGTCCTTCTCTGCCATCTCAGCACTAAGTCCGGTGGCTGCATGCCCAGCCTTCAGGCAGCTGGGCTGAAACCACTTGCCTGGTTTGGCAGAGAGATGGCTCAGGGATGCCCACCAGTCCTGCTGTGCTGAATCCCTTCAGGGTAGCAGCTTCCTAGGGACAGGAAGAGCAATCAGTCATGTTTCTATGGCTAGAGTTCCTAAAGCCATCTGTTAATATCCTCAGATGTGAGATTGCACAGTGACAAGGCTGAGGTGTGTGCTGTCATTCCACTTGGATGACTCAACTGTTGGAAAGATAACAAACAATGTAGAGGGGGAAGGAGGGGAAGTATTAAGTTATCCCACTGTTTGCTTGTGTCTTTGAATATCCTGAAAAGTGTTTAAAGAAAGTCAACATTTTACTTTGAAAGAAAAATAGTTTTGTTATGTTTAGTGCTTGCAAGTTGTCCTTGTCTTTTATGAATTCCCCTCCTGTTCATTTATTTGCTCATCCACTCTCTTGTGTGAACAAAGGAAGACATTTCAAAACAGCCAGGAGAGATCTTCATGGACATATTTGTCATTAGTTATTCATGCTCTTGCCTTCTTGCTCAGAGCCTGCCAATGGATGAAAACTCATCCCTGAGTATTGGTGGCTAAGAAATGAGAAGTAAAGCAATTCTCTTTTAATTTTCGAAGTGCTTGCACTCTGATGAGTGGCTACAGATGAATGGGATTAGAGACAGAGCTGCAGTCAGCATGACGGATATGGTTACATAAGGAGATGATGAATAACGGCAGTTTTTAGAGAAATCTAGAGGGAAAATATCAGAATAAAAGAAACAAGCAATACACTGCTACAGGCAGATAGGGCAGGGACAAAGAAGCCAATGATACCTCTGTTTCAGGTGTCCATACATTTTTGAAAGAGCACGTAAATATTAATTTGCTCACTTAACAGAATTGCTTCCACGGCTGTGAGCTCTGATGTCATACTGCACAGAATTAATTTTCTATTACTCTATTTACTCCTATGCGTATGAAGTGAACCTTTTGAAATAAGTTCTTCCATACTTGAAATATTAATTAACAAATTGCTATTTCAAGTTCTATGCATCTGTGATTACTGTTCTTCATGCAAACTGTACTTACTGACTCATGGCTGCTTCAAAAGGTAGGGTATGCTTATGTTGGTTCAAGTACATATTTTCTAATGTGTCAGTCTTAAAGAGAGAATTTTTTCTCTGAATAAATGTTTTGTTTGCGTGGGGAAGGGCGTTAAATTTTAGAGTGTTTGGTTTAGCACAGGTACATAGAAAGTAAATGTTCCTCTAAAACTTGGCTCACAACAGGTAACACTGCAGATTCTCTGTAGGTGTAGGAAATACTCAGAAATTAATCTGCTTATTTCTTGTCTTGTGTGCAGAGGCTTTTAAGAACAGGAAATAAACAGATCTCCTACAATTCAAGTTCTTCTCTATATTTGTATATGTGGCCCTCAACTGTGCTTAAAACTTGTGGCTACCTGTGATGGTCAAATTTACTGACAGAGCCCCTTAACTAAAGAGTCCAGTTGTACCAGGAAAGTGTTCTCTGAACACATTCCTTAACTGAAGTAGGTAATGGAAGCTTGTTCATGGAATTGGGACATTTATAGTAGGGCTCTTGTCACTACAGGGAACATAAATGTAGGATGCGATAGGAAAGGTACCTATCATGGATGCTTCTAGGCCAAAAAAAAATGTGTAAAGAACTTTGAAAATTTTCAGGACCGTAACATGAGCAACAAAGTGAGTACATATCCCATGTGACACTGCCTGTGTCTTTTTCACCAAAAAAGCAGTGAATTCAAGGTGATCTTTTTAACCTGGTTGCAGTAGATACTCTTGAAGTGGTTAGCCCTTGCTTAAAATACGTGGGCTTCATTCAATACTGACTGATACCAAGCTAATTTTAGAGGACATTTAAGCAATTCAACATCTAGTCACAATGAGAACTACAAATAGTCTAATTAGATGAAACAATTTAGGGATATTAGTACAATGTTTAGGTTTGGGTTTTTTTTAAACAGGATTTAAAAATAAAGGTGATTTGTTAAAAATTGGAACCATTTTAGAGAGAAACTAGACCTTCCAACTCCCATTCATGTGTCTGGGAAAAAAAGTGTCCAAGTGCTGAGCGTCGTAAGAATATCTTCTCCTAGGTGCTGTGCTAACCTTTCATGATTTATAGAACCTAATTAAACAAATAAGGAAAGCAATCTTGAACAGATTTTGCTAGCAATGCAGTAGAAAGAAAAACCTGTATAGGCTCTATTAACTAGTAAATTGGTACAAATTGATCAAAATATCAGAGCAGTGACACTACAGTATAGACAAGGATGAAAAAACTTGAGTCGTGGCTTCTCGGCTTGGTGCTTAGAAGTGTGCTTCACACAGTGGCTAGTATAAAATTGTGTTTCCCTTCAGTTATGAATATTGTGTAAGAATCTAAAGAAATCAGAAGTTTGAGGATTGTTGCTGAAACTGGAAAGGACATGTCCAGTTGTGTGCTCAAGTAATGAATTAAGCTGAGATTTTTGAATTTTCTCCAAGGAGATTCTCTTGTGCTGTCTTCAGATCGGACACATCACTGAACAATTGCATCCCTTTCCTCCTCGATGCCAGCTGCTCTACTAGGAATGGAGACAATCAGTGTAACACAGAACCTCAGCTGATGATGTTGAAGTGAAAGACACTCTAGATGTTAGGATCTAGGAAGAGCTGCCAAACTTTCCCGATGTACACTTCACATTAGCCAAGGACTGATGTTTCAGGTGTAAATGTGGGGTTTCTTCTATTTGTTTTGGACTAGCTGATGCTTTTTGCTTTGTCAGGTTTTGGGGCTTTATTCTCTCTCTACCTCTCTCCAAGAGGTCTTAACTGGTTTTTTAGGTGTACAAAAAGTTTTCCACTGATAGAAAGTACATCTCAGTGTCAAGAAAAGATTGTGCTTACTCACAGGGACTATAGTAATAACTTAAATACTGCTTTAATCAGTGAACTCAAAGTGTAACCCCAGTGCAAGCATTTTGGAAGACTATGCTATTTTTGTTGAATAAAGGCAGATTAATCAGGGGTGCAGACATAGGTAACTTCTCTGTGCAGTCTAAGCTGAATGTGCATTGCTGGACAATTCTTTTTTTTCTGAACGTGGGGTGTAGGATCCACAGCTCAGGCTACTGAGCTGCTCCACCCTGTGGACAGAGATTGAACAGTTCTGCACACAAATGTCTTCACAATGAAACAAAACAGACCCCAGACCTGGCCCAAGGGCACTTTTGTGGTCATTAGCAGAATACGAGATGCTTCCTCCTCTCTCATAAAATCATAAACTGGCTTGGTTATTTTTTCAGTGGCATGGATTGTATCTGGCTTGTACATCTACACAAATGATGGCAGAAAATTAAAATCCCTCTAGATTTTGATTTTTTGAGTCTGCATTGACACAAGGAAAAGTGTCATTTAAAGTTTCTGAAATATTTGATCTTCTGAAGCATTTAACAGTATAGCTAGGACTTGGTATTTGCATGACATCTGGGCCTCAAGCACCCTCGCTGGCCATGCCCAAGAACATGCTGAGAAGAGTTCCTGCAGTTCTCCACACTGTTCCTGAGGTTTGGCTGTGTGTGGAGTGAGTGACTGGTCAATGACCTGATTCTAGTCAGGGGGAGGGAGGAAGGTTGGTCACACCCAGCTGGGTGTTGCCTTGTGTGTAGCAACCTCTGGGAATGTGTAAGAATCGGCTGACATTTGACATTTACAGCACTCTGAATGAAAAAGGTATATAAAATGAAAATGATGTACATGTAGTGATTTCATAATTACTGGAAATTGTGCTCATAAAATTCTATTTATTCTTGTGTGAGTCTAATTTCCATGATATATTTTGATACATTCATACCTGAATTTATTTTTGTGACTTTATTAGCAGTTCTGTGATAAGCATCATGGAAGGCTGGTCATGTGAGGGCCGGTTTGCTTTTGGATAAAATTTTTTAATGCTGATAGGATGTGATAAAGTGGTCTGTTTTTCATGTGACTGAATCTTAGCCCCTTGAGAGAATGCATTAGGAAAACTGCATCCTCTGGCTGTGTACCTCTGAAGAAGTTGCAGGCTAGACCTTCCTGCTCACAGTAAGCAGGTGACTTCCTCTTGGTCTCTGTCAGTTCTGTCAGGAAGCCCACTGTCACATCCAACTTTGGTGCAGGTGGCAGGATCTAGCTCTGCTGAAAACATCACATGGTTGGGTCTGGATACTCTTGGTGCTGGTGAGAGGTAGTGGTTTCCTCTCTGCTACAGTCCTCATCTCCATCTCCTTCCTGCTTCCCTTGTTGCAAGAGCAGTCTTGCCATTTAAGAAGCTGAAATAAAAGTATATATTTCCTGATCTTGATCAGAAACTGAATGTCCCAAGGCAGTTTGCTTGCATGAAATTTCACTCTAAAAGTAAAGGTAAAACTCTACATCCTAAATGCTAGAATTGTTGTGTTGCTCACTGCATTGTGGTGTGCTACCACAGCTACAGAACCACAACTGCAACCATTTAAATTACACAGCAAGTACCATAGAGCACCATAGAATCACAGAGGGGTTTCAGTTGGAAGGGACCTTGAATTTCATCTGGTTCCAACCCCCCTTGCCATGGGCAGGGACTCCTTCCACAAGATCACGTTGCTCAGAGCCCCGTCCAGCCTCGCCTTGAACACCTTCAGAGGTGGGGAAGCCACAGCTTCCCTGGGCAACCTGTTCCAGTGCCTCAGCACCCTCACAGTGAAGTATGTCATGTAGGAAAGTTTTAGAGTACTGCTATAGCAATGGATAAGGAGAGACTAAATTATTTCTTGTGTGGGGTAAATAGGGGACTGTGAAAAATGGAAGAGAACAGTTCTGGGAAACAAACCCAGTGCATTAGTGCACTACCTGACCATTCCTTGTGCTCACATTGGCAGGGTACAGGTCAGTCTCCTCAATGCTGAATTAGCATCTGATACATATGTAGTCCAGAGCAGACTACAGACTATAAAAGTTGCTGATAATTATTTGGTAGGGCCAGTCCTCCAGTGTTTTTCAGCTGTTCTTTATGGTTTCCGTGTAAATATGGACCCAATGTTTCAGCGCAACCTTGGATCATTTCTCATTTAAAAAAAACAACCTACAAAAAAAACTCCAAACAGGATGTACTTCTTCCTCACCTCTGCCTTACAGGCAGAACATGCACATATGGGTATATCCTTCCAATAAAGGAAACATGATTTTGATAGAGCAATTAATTCTACTGATTTCCTTTTCAGCTTTTTTTTTTTTTAAGTAGTATATTTATAAATGGGATTTAACAAATGTTGAGAAAAGTCTTCACTGGTTTTATAGAAACAGGAGGAGAGAAAGCTTGTCACAGCATTCGTTTCCAGTGGTGAGCTCATGTGCCTGTGGCTGTGCTGTTGCTTTATTGTGGTGCTCAGGGAGCTTCTGGCTGACCTGTGTATCTGCCCAATGCCACATCATGTCAAAGCCAGCTGTGGTCACAGGCCCCTCCCAGCACCCTTGTGTGCCCCTCCTCGGTGGCAGCGCAGCAAAGCAGCAGTAACTCAATGGAGCATCTCTTATTCCTTAGCTTTTATTGAAACTGTACTATATAAGAAGATACTCCCACCCCAATCCACCTCCAGCTGCATTAGGCCAAAGATGATAATTTTATCTTGAATTGCTCTTTTACAGGCTCAGAATTAGCAGGAGCTGAACCGTAGCTCCTGTGTCCCAGCTGTCCCAAAGCGTGGTGAGCCCCAGGGCGGGGGGCATGCAGAGCATGCAGCACTCCTGGGACAGGAACTTGGGGGATACCTCCCAAACAGCCTCTGTGATGAGTGAGTTCCAGACTGCTCTGTCAGAGGGAGAGCTCACTCTGGCTAACTCAGCCTGTTGACTTTTTTCTCACTTAGTAGAAAGGTCTGTCAGAAGCAGAAAGATCTTTTTTTATTGCTTTTTTGGTGGGTTGCTGCTGGTAGTCATGACTTTTAAATGTAAAAACCTGGCATCTTCCTTCTCCCACTGCTGTGCAAGAGCCGCTGCAGAAGACACAGGCAGGGCTTGCTGTGTCTCAGAGCTGTATTAGCATTTGCCCTTCTTTCTGTATGAAAATCCTGTGTATCACAGACTCTGACAATTGCTTGCAATGTTCTGCCTCACAGCAGTTTTCACGGAGCCGTGTAGTCAGGCAAGACCATTTTTGAATTATAAAATGGATTTTTGATCTGTCACATCATATCACTATCCTTGTGTCTGTCTGTATGTGCTGTCAATTGCCATGATATGGTCCTTTTTATAAAGTCAAAGTGGAGCTGAAGACACCAAAAAAACTGTTATCCAGAAAGGCAATGCTGGCTGGGGGAATATTGGGTTAGCAAGACTTGGGAATAGAGATATTGATCCTTCTTTGATCTATAGGATGAACTCATCTACAGGGGCCTCTGCTTCACTCACCAGCTACTGTTCCTATTTTCTGTTTAGGTGTCTTATTATGTAGGACTAAGTCTGCTTTTCACTTGTGGACATTTCCATGGGATCTTAGTTCCAGTAAGGATGCTTTGATATCCTAGAAATGCAGCTAATAATTGTTGAAAAACTGTTTCATGTAGTGCCATGATAACATGAGAGCTAATAACCCAAGCTTCCATTATTTCTGGACCAGTTTGTCTTTTTTCTAATTAGTGGAAAAAAAAGAGAAAGAAAACAATTTCAAAACAGAGACAAGAAAACCATCTGAATTAATCTCCTGTAGGGGGAAAAAAAAATATGGAGTTACCTGAAAAAGGACTTGGAGGTTATCTCTGAGCATCGATCATATCAAGCTTTCCAGCTGTTTTTCCCATTCCTTCATAGCAGTAGCAAACCTTTGTTCAGCTTTCCTGATCTGCTTTTCTCCTCCCAAACACAGAGGGAGATGAGGACAAATGGGAAGCCCATGCAGAAAACCTCTCAGTGCTCACAGAGCTGCTCCAACCCCACAGTGCCCTGCATGGTGCAGGAGCAGACCCAGAGCACAGTTTCTCCATGGGCTGGCCCTGCTCTCTCTCCTTTGTCTGCTTCCTGCCTAGTGCAGCAGATGAGCCTGCCAAGGAGGAAAATCATTATGAAAAAGATGGATGTAATGCTATAAACAGGGAGGAGCTATTGGGTGAAAAATCTTTTGCTATAGTTCTTCGATGGCAGTTATAATAGTGAGCCATGGAATTGCCAAAAAGAAATGTGAAGTTTTCAGCTTTTCTACTTGAAGCATCCTAATTCATTTCATTGGAGGCCTCTTGAATGTTTTATATGAGAACAGGAGGAGGTAAGGAATAGCACATCTTTCAGACTGGGGAGAAACTCACAGCAATCAGAGAATGCCTTTTGGAATAAAAGCTTAAATTCCAATTAAAAAAAAAGGCATCTCACCACACTGTTTCCATTTCCCGTCTCAAACCCTGCCAATAATTTTTTTTAGGACTTTCCTTCATGATACCATAAAAAACAATCATGATCCTGGGCAGGGGTACTTTACATGGTAGTTGCACCTGTTCTGGAAATAAGGACGTAAATACAAACCATATTTTTGCCTGATCAGTGGTGTGTGCTATTGACAACTGTTTTAGAAAATGAAAAATCTGTGTGTAATAGGAATCATAATAGGTTTGTTATGACCTGATGGTCTGAGAGTTTAAATGGGTCAAGTTTGAGGAAGGAGAGGCTAGATCTATTTGACCAGCTGACACAGTTAGAGAGATGTGCTTTGGAACGTGTGAGTCTGTCTTGATGCCAGTTATAACAGCAGTCAGAAATCAGATCTGCTCTTAATTTTCTGTGGAAGGCTCTGATTTTTGCCTGGGCAGCTAATGTGGTTCGGTTTAGTTTTTTTACCCCAGGAGGCTAATGAATGTACAGCAGCTATCTTGGTCTAAAATGCAAGGGCGGACAAGTTCTCAGCAGGTTTTTATCAGTGGATAGGGTGACATAGTCTTGTGCTCTTTTATTGAGATTTAGCTTTTGGTAAAGCCACAATGCTCTACTTAAAGGTGTATTTTAGAGCAGGAAAGTGAACATACATTCATTATCTTGGTGTTGTATGGAAACTGGAAAAACCATTCAAAGCAACCAAGCAAACAGTGATAAAACGTGTCTCCCTATCCAGCAAATTAGGACATTATGCAATGGATGGAGGGGTTGTATTTCAAAAGTGCTTGTAAGCTTGTCCTTCTTTTTGGGTCTCTTATGCTCAACTTTGACTGGACAGACATTGTATTCAGGGGAGAAGATTAATTTACAGCTTTAAGACACTTTTACACCGTATCATGTTGTTCTTTTTCACTAGTAGGGTAACTGTTCAGAATATTTGTGTGATCCAACTCCAACCAATATTCCCTGTTAGATGTGTTAGAGAAATGAAGACAAAAAAGTATTTCTGTAAATGCCTTGAGGCTGTGGCTATAACAGTTGTCACTGGCTTGAAGTTACGGTAAAACTGATGTGCCCTTGATGGTATTATTAATGTTTGGAAGAAGTGAAGCAAGCAATGGGAAATGAGCTCTGTCTCTGTGCAGGCAGGCTTTAAAATAGGCGGCAAAGAAGGATTTGCAGAATAAAAAATAGGAAAGGAAATGTCAAAGGGTAAATGTTTTCTCCTGCATTATCCCTTGCCAAGGCTGGAATGAGGAAATATAAGAGCAATAGCCTCAACAGGTATTTCTCCAGCCTTCCATGCGAACTTCACTGGCCATAACCAAAATGGTGTCTCCAAAGAAAACCAGTCTGGATTTAAAAACAAAAAAGTTTTATTACAGTGTTCAAGCCTGTGTTACTTGACATAACTCTGAATTTACAATAAACAAGAGCTCGCTGTACTGATCTAAAAGATACTTGGAAAAATTTCCTGTTAAATATAAAAGAGACGATTCATCCAATAAAGGCCTATTTCTGAAAATTTTGACTTTGCAAAATTAGTCAGCAATAGACCTTTCAGATTCATAGGGAGGATGGGAAACTGCCGAACTCATTGATCCGGCAGTTCAGGGCTGCAGTCAGACACAGTTTTGTCACAATGAATTTTTTAAAAAAAAAAAAGGAGAGGCTGGTTTTCTTTTAAATAGATACATTAGAGAGGCGTATTTGATTTTGACAACATCTTCAGTTGGAAGTTGTTTACTGTGTAAATTAGACATTTCAGGATGAGCTGTTATGACTCCTGTGGTGATGTAAATCAGAGGGTTACAAGACAGCCTTTAGCCTGACTCTGTTATAGCTGCAGCTGACCATGCCATGAGAGCCATGTCAGGAAGCAATTCCCATCGTGTCTGTCTTTTCCTGGAGAGCAAAGGTAGTGTTCCCAGTAATACTGAAAATCAGCAGCAGCCTGTTGGCTGGAGACTGAGATAGCCCCCTGGAAACAGAAAGCAGCATTCAATTCTGTCTGTATTAAATGCCCACAAGGTGGCACTTGTCATCTTTTTACCTCTGTGAGATCGATATTTTTATACTTTCAGCAACATTAAGAAATAATACTAGATGTTTTGAAACTTAAACAGTAAGCTACGTGTGCTTTTATGGGGTGTTTCCCCACCTCTCCATTAAACTACTGTCAAGAGAAAAACAGCTGGTTTGCTTGTTATCATTGCATATGTGAAAATTTCACCTTAAAATTTAAGATTAATTTCAATTCTTTTGCTGTAAAGGATTTAAAAAAAATTTATTTCTCATTACTCATGCAGTCATATGCCAGTATTTTATCTGGCAAAGAGAAGGAAAAATGAGTACTTGCTTCCCTTGCTTTGGTTATATGAAAATCTAGAAAAGAGTGGTTTGCAGCCTGGTCTAATTATGTAGAGGATGAGTTCATTTCACTGCAGCAGTGCTTGTGATAAGCAAAATATTACTTCTTAAAATTTCCCATCATTCATAAAGAGACAATAATAGTAGACCTGCTCATAAAAGGCATTGAACTCTGGCTGTTTTCAGTGGGTCTTTCATTCAACCCCATTAGAAGCATTCCCCCAGAATTTATTGTTGCCAGATCAGACGTTTGTAGAAACAGGATGGCAATGTGATCCGTTTTTTCTTTCCCCCTCAAGACTGATGTAAGTATCAGAGCATGCCCTTCCTTCTTTAGGCCCCTTCACTTTTGCTGAGTGTGCTTTCTTGTCTCCCCCTTGGTCACATCAGAGAAATGCCATTAGCTCTTGTAGCTTTCTGGGGCATTGTTCACACTGACTTCATCTTAATCATTTTTTCTCTGGTAATAATTAGAAATCTAATTGCACTTTTTTGGAGTGGTAAAAGCAAAAGCATGAGAGGATGAAAGAGCAAATAAAAATAAATTTTGTCCTATTAAAAATTCATGGGGCACAGGGTGTGTGATGTAGTGCCATCTTGCAACTGAAGGGATGCTTCCATTATTGGTGCCTGTTTTCAGTGATTTGCATCTTTCCCTTAGATTGTATTTTACACTTGTTCTCCTCCCAGATGGGAATGCCTTTGAAAAAGAGAAGAAAATACATTGAACTGTTTTCTTGCTTAGATAACTCAAACATCATCTAATTTTAAAAGTCCAAAGCTGGCCACGGGTATTGGAATTTATGGGCATTGAGGAGTGTAGCTGCCTGTGCCAAAGGGTGAGGCAAAGGAGTAAAACTTTGTGTAAGAAGAGTTGTCACTGGTGACTGTGGCCTCTATCCACAGGTTGGGCACATCCCTGTGGGTGGATGGCTTTAGTGGTGGAGTGCCTTTGTTGTGTGCCAGCTTTGCCAGGGCTGGCCTGGGAGCAGCTGGGTGCTTGAACCGGCTGCCTGTGACCTCTGCCTGCAAGTTGCCATCCCCTGGCAGGAGATGACCAGGCAGGCTGGTAATAGCTCCCTTTTGGACCCAGAGGCAATTTGTCTCTGTGCTCAGACTGGGATTTAGCTGGCATTTAGCAGCTACCTCACTCCAGCTCCCCACCACAGTGGGTTGTGTCAGCAGCACGACGGGCTCTGAACAGAAGACGCTTTGCTGGGAGGGTTGGCTGTCTGCACACCACGGGGGTGCATGCTGAGCTCTAACATTTCCAGCATGTTAAACTGGATGCCTGTCTGATGTCTTTTCCCTACCTGGAGAAGGTGGAGAAAATACTTGGTGGTTTATTTAGAGACCTTTGCACTGAAGCTCCTCACAGCAATGGTGTCTTAGGAAGAGCCTTGATATGTCTAAAAGTTTTCAAAGCAGTTTTCTTTTTCTTAATTCAAAGGAAATTGTGTGCCAAAGATAACATTAAAGTAGCATCAAAGACTCAATAACAGTCTAGAAGTATCAGTCATCATTGCTGACTGTCATACAGTATATCATATATTCAGGAATTGGCAGAAATATGGTGCTTATTGCCTGGGGTGTTCTCAGCCCTGCGGGGATCTTCCCATAAACAAAGGAAATTCTGTGATGCCCTGACTGTGAAACTCTTAAGTGTTTTCCACATGGCCCCAGGCCATGTGTGCTATCAGGTTCTTTTCATTAATGTCTTTGTTTGAAGGCACTAATAGAGCAACATTACGTTTGGGTTAGCATTATTTGTTCAGTGACTTTTAAACCCTAACTTTTTCTATAAAATAACAGTGTAAGAGGTTTTGTTTAAGAGGAAAGGAATATTCCAAAAAGTTGCACGACATATCTTTAAAAATGTGCTGTAAGCCCGTGCAAGATATTTTGGTCAGAAATAGTTTGTTGCCCCTTTGCTATGGAAAGGTGAATGCAGGACAGGATTGAGCCAGAGGATCATTGCCCTTTTTGTATTCATGTGGAGGTCTTACATGCTGAAAAAGTATTTGTTTCTAAGAAAACATTTCTTGCCAGGTAAGAAAGCCTGACCACAGCTTTCTGTCTTGCTTATTGACACCAACTGAAGTGCAGCTCTCCGCAGTCTTTGGCACCCTGAAGCCAGGGCAGGGTGGGTTGGTTTCTGCAGGACCTCATGGAACGGGCAGTAGCCATGCATGTGACACTTGCTCCTTGCTTCAGGGTCCCGCTCCTGCCCACCAGCCCATTACAGACTGTTATTTACCTTACTGCTCCTGGCAGGAGAGAGGTGCAAAGAGGCTTTATGGAAAGAAAAGGGCACCCCCCGGTCTTGTCTAGGAGCAACGAAGGACGTTTGGGGTGTGCCCCTTACTTCTTCAGTACACATGCTATAGCCAGGGATGGTTTGGTGTTTCCTGCACCCTCCACCCTGCTGGCCCTCTCCAGAAGCTGCCTGGCATCATCTTCCCCTCCTGCTGCCAGCTGCACAGCGACTTCTGCAAAACATTTCCAGTGCTGCTGCAGCCAAGGATCAGCTTCTCATATTTACCCTGAAACCATGGAGTCGTAGCCCATCTGTTTTAGTGCCACTGCCTAGGGCAGTGGCTGTATTCATCCTTCAATTAACTCAGTGCTATTTGAATTTTATTTTTGTTGGAGTATGTAAAAGCCTTAACTGCTAGGACCTGCTTGACTGCTGCTGAAAACATTTTGTGATGGCTTGAGCTTAGTTTCTGAAATGCTGTTGGCACTTGTACTCTGAAAAACAGAGATGAAATGACGTTTTCTGATCAACTGCGCTGGTTTTTGTGGCTTGAGAATCTCACCAGCAAATAAATTATGGCTTTGTTTCTCTAAGATGAGCGATTTTTTTATGTGCATCCTTTGGGCATAGAGAAGGTGCTAATAAGGAAGATCTGGGAGCTGAAGAGGAATTTTCTAGAAGTTGCTTTTCAGGCACAAAAAGGAGTCTGTTGTATGGGTCAGCCAATGGCCACATCCGCTGGGCTAGTGGTGAATCTCTCCAGGAGTTAATTTTTGACACATGCTGCTGCCAAACAAAGCAAGATTAGCATCTTACAACACGTGCTTTCTGATCAGTGCCTAGGCTGTAGTTTACAGAAGAATGTTTATACTTTCTTGCATCTTTTCGTAGTTGTGACTTACACCATTCTTTGGCCCTAGATCAGTTCAGAACAAGAAATAAGACTTTTTTTTCTCCTGAACATGTTGGTGTTTGGTCCACATGGCTGAGAACTGGCCTCTTCCACAAAGTTCACCACCTGAGGCCTCACCTGTGTTCAATAGAGATACTATCAAATAAAATCAAAGGTTGGGGTAACAGCTGCTGTACCAGCAGATAGATGATTATTTCCTCCCAGACAGCATTAATCTCTGATGTTAGAGATGACTAAGATGCGGATACTGATAGCCAGTAAAAGAAAATTAAAACTGAATTCTCTACAGGAAATCTCTTTGTAAATCCTACGTTGCTTTATGGGTTTACCATGTAGAGTTAAGCTGCTGCTGCTCCTCTGCCCTAGAGCTGGCTGGTCTCCGGTGGGGAGAGAAGCAGCCATTTCAAGCAGAGGTAAACATTTTTGTTCAGTCTTTAAAAGGAATACACAATGGCAAGCACTCTAAACTGTTTGAGGCAATAGTAACAGTTTTCATATCTGCAATTAAAATGTACACTCTGAAAGTACTGCAGTTGTCCAGATTTATATAGTGGATAAAATAGGAGTGGGTAAGAAAGAAGCAAAATAATGAAGGGAAATGCTACATTGTAATGTCACAATTAGTCACATTTGTGTTTATGGAAAATCTGAGATGTTCTCCCTAGTGTTTGTGTCTGTATATGAACTTCCAAATGGCTGTATGATTGTCTGGCGGCAGAAGCCCATTTCTGTGGAAATGAGTATTTCTGATGGTCAGTCTGTGCTTTGCAGTTCTTATTGCAGGTGGTTCATGCTCAAGGTGCATAGTTTCCTTTTTTTTTTTATTTTTCATGAATTGGTGTGCTCAAAGGAGGGCATGCTGGATTCAGAGAGCAGTGCTCCTGCCCACTGTGACATTTCTGGCTGTTGCCAGAAGCTGCCTATTTGTGCTGTTCTGGGCTTTCTCTCTCTGCTCTGCATTTAAGCAAACTGCAAGGAACCTTTGAGTAGAGATGAGATGAGATGGCTTGAGAATGAGATGCTGAGCAGATAGAGTGGGGTGGGTA
Organism: Pomatostomus ruficeps; assembly: GCA_013400735.1. Taxonomy (NCBI): domain Eukaryota; kingdom Metazoa; phylum Chordata; class Aves; order Passeriformes; family Timaliidae; genus Pomatostomus; species Pomatostomus ruficeps. The sequence goes on from VYZT01061418.1 coordinate 122,306, forward strand.
GATGAGTCCTAACAGCACAACGTTGGGAAGCAAACCAAAGCACTCTCAAGGATGAGGGGAGAGGTCTTGTGTGCAGATGGAGATTGCTAAGGCTGGAGGAATGCAAAGTCCTGGAAAAGAGAGGCATGTGTTTGTGAGTAAAGACGATGGCAAGCAAGTGCTGAGTATCCAGAATTTCTCCTGTGATTAGAATATAAGGAAATGAAAGGTAGATCTTCAGAAACATTGCACTTCTGAATGGCTTGAAACGAAGTGAGAAAGGATGAACCACTTGGATCACATCATCCTTAGGATTCTACATATCTGAACTGATGGCATTAAATACTGCTTGTACAAACTGCCGAAGTAAGAACAAACAATATGGCTGAGTTGTTTGTAGTAAAGTTGGTGTAACAACACTTGGCAGAAGCTTTGTAGAAAGATGAAGAAAAGTGTTTACTGTCTTACATGGTCAATTTGGCTTATGGGAAATCTGTGTGGTTTTTAAATACATATGATCTGCACTGTGTATGTAGCCTAGCTAATTCTGAGTGAAAGTATCTGTCATCTTGAAACTGGTCTCAGTCTGAAATTGCAATTTATGTACATGGACGGTGTCCCTGATCTAAAATGTCCTTGCTGATGAGAGTGCCTTCATACTGGCAAAAATCTGACCAGTGCTGGTAGGATTGCATCTGGACAGAGCTGATAGCATCAGCTTATGTATTCATGGTTTCTGTAGTGCTCTAGGCCTTTGGAGAAGAGTATCTTTAAGCTGAATTGCATCTCACTTAGGGCAGAAAATACAGTCAAGATAGAACCTGATGCACAGCTTGTAGAAAATTATTTTATCCTAGAAACATTTAGCAGAGCTGAGTTACTGTGAAAAAATCTGAGAACTGACAGTGTAGGGTTTATTGTGTTAATTAGAAAGTGCTGCAGCATTAGCGAGAAAATGTATTTTGGATTCCACATTTTCTGTGGGTTTTTTACTGTGCCTGTAAGTGCTTTTCAGATGCCTAATTGGAGATGCCATACGTGGAAGCCTGTACTATCTGAAAATCAAACCCTTTTCCTAATAATGCATTTCCAAATACTTTCAATGTATTAAATGGGACCACATCAGTTAACCTTTAAAAACAGGTAACTAACAGACAGGGCTGGTGTTTATGCTTTTTCTATTTCATCTTTGTGTAGTAGGAGAGTTTTAGTAGTAGAAACATTCTTGCTCAGAAACAAACACTCCAAACCCTCTACTTCACTGTGCTTGTACTTGCTACTACACTGGTTTATATTAGATAGCTTTTTTTTTTTTTTAAATCACAATAGAAATGACCTTTTGTTTTTTCATTACCTCCTGTGGGATGACCGGAGGGTATTCTCACACTGTAAAGGCAATAAAGCTCACCAACAGATTTTTTTCTAACAAAATCCTTGTGCACAGCTGCATAACATAAATCATTCGTTCCCCTTTCTGAATGTTAGATATTTGTTGTATGAAAGTAACTGCTGTTCTTTCCTGACTTTAACAAGGTTTGAGGTTTTTTGTTTGGCACAAATAGTGTCGCTTTTTAGTTTTATAACCATGCTGCCCTTAGTTGTAACAATTGCATGGCTTGAGTGGGAGCAAGTATAGGTTAGACTGCCAAGATGTTCGTTCTTTCGTAACAGTTAGCTCATATTTTAAAAATACAGTGTGTATTATCCTTCACTTAAATTATTTATTTGTAAATTCAACTAGTCCATATATTGCCAAAACCCAGAGTATATCAAAAGCAAATTCAGGTGGTGGGGTAAGAGTTGTCTTCTGGGACTAAAGCCATTATTTTTACTTACAAATTTTGCCCCTTTTCCATGTGACGTTGCATTCCTAAGGGATCATGTTACAATGCTTCTGGAATGAATCGACTTGCACTGCCTTAATTAAAGGTATCAAAGTAGGAATGAATAACCCTGGTTGCATCTGTTGCTGCTGATTTGCTTTTGCTGCCACAGTGAAGCATGAGCTGCTTAAGGTCTCTCTGCAGATTCAAGGTGTTCTCGCTGATCTGCAGGACGTGATAGAGCACCTGCAGGACCTTCCAAAGATCAAACCCCAAACCCCATCATATTCAGGGGGATGGCTGTTTAACTGAGTGCTGCCTTAATAATAAAGTCATAATGAATTGTATTTATAAAACCCACTGCCACCAAGGTGGTCTGCAAGGACTGCACCCTCTTGATGCATAGAGCTAAAGTACGGGGTAAAAAGCAGAACAAAATTACAGTGCAGTCAGGGCAGAGAGTGTTCTGGGAGGGTCTGGCAAAGTCTGTACCAATTAAACTGGAAAATATCTCATTCCACTAAGCCCCAGTTTAGAGATTTTTGACAGGACTATATGTGTGAGAGATGGACTACAGCAAGTATCTGAAGAAGACAGATTACTTACTGTAAGGGGGGGCAAAGCAAAATCCTTTCCCAGCTTCAGGCTCAATTCTGCATGCCTTAAGGACTCTCAAGTGGAGATGCCATTCAGGCCAAAATTCAAGCAACAGCTTCCCAGATTGCTTGATCTTTATGTAACCTTGTAATAAAACCTAGAAATTTGTGTTTTGTTGGATGCAGCAGGTGGTTCCGGTGAGCAGACAATTGCAAACAGAGCTCAGGCATGAATGCTGCAGTCAGAAAGGGCTGCTGACAGCAAGGCTGGCTGTGTGGGTGCCTCAGCTTGTGACCCTGTGGTGTCAGGAGGATGGAATAACTCTCACCAGCTCCAAGGCAGATAAGCATAGCATCTTGCAGAGAAAGCCTCAGTGACCTGTGGCATCAGAACTGAGGCTGGTCAGAGCAGTAAAACAGTGGATCAGAGTCAGAGTTTGCAACATAGCCCTTAGCTCAAAATGTCAGATCAGTTGTAAAGCAAGTTGTAAGGGTGACAAAACTTAGAAGACATTGGGATTTCTTTTTATTTTATTTGAGAATTAAAATTTGGAATTAGAAATATGTTGGTACTTTTAATATATACTCACTACTTCCAAAAAGAGTTTGTACTCAGTATGAAAAAAGCCCCTCTTTTTTTCCAAAATATTTCGCAGTCCTTGCATACTCTGGTTTTATTTTAGGAGTTGTTAATTGCCATCCAGATGAGGAAAAAGCTAATGGCAGGAATAAGTTGCATGGAAACTCATTTATTGGAATATAAATTGAGATTCAAAAAGTCTTTCTGGTGTAGTTTAAAATGAAATTTATAGATATATTCATAGTAAAATAATATACATTCTCCTTCCTCCTCACAGTATGTTGGCTTCTGATCTGCATGTTTGCCATTTTTCAAATGTGTTTCTGTAGTTTTTATTCTAGCTGGATAAAGAAAATACCTTTTCATGTTTTTAGTTTAAGTAATGAGGGGAAAAATTTAATAAAATGTTCTATAATAGTAAAAAGTAAGTTTAGAGCCTAGGTGCAACAGTATCTTAATTCTGCAAATGCTTCTGCAGGTTATTTCTGTGTTAATAGGTTTCCAACACAACATCAAGATTTTTTGTTTTCTTTCAGATACTGATGAGTACAGACCACCTGTTTGGAAATCTTACTGTAAGTATCTCGGTGTTTTGGAGTTTTTTCCCCAAGTCAGAGCTGAAAAAGTTTCAGTTGGATGCTTTTAAAAGACTCGTTTCCCTGTTCATCAGAATGTGAGTTTAAGAATCTCAAAAGGGTTCATTTAGATTTAGAGATAGGTGCAGTTGAACTACTCCCAAGGACAAGTGAACATAGATTATTTGGAGGAGAGGATTCTCTGCCTCTTGTTAACATAAATTGTTCCACTCCTGGCGGTCTTGCTTATAGTGGTTTGTCTGCCAAACCAGGGTTTACACAAATTCCATTCATGCCTTAAAATTAGTATCCTTGCAAATTTCTAGGGCTCCTGTGATCTAGTACCTCGCATCACTAGAGCTGAGCTTGAGCTGGTTAAAAAAACTCAAACTGTTTTCCTCAGGAATTTGCTGGTGTAGTAAAACATTTGAGCATTTGTTTGGCCTGGTGTGAGAAATCACAAGCAGGTTTTTTGAAGCCCTGACTGGAAGGGCCTGGTTTGCTACCAACCTGCCCATGCTCTGCAGGTCTTAGTGTGTGTACCCCAGCCCAGGGGAGGCTGCCCTTGCAGGCTGCCTTAGTCAGTTGTGCAGGGCAGCAGTCCAGGAGGCTTGCCCTGGGATCAGTGCCACTCTCTTGGGAACTTCACAACTTGCTGTTTTCATTTCAAACAAACCAAACCAAAGAACCAAACCCACAAAAACACAAACAGCCATTTTTATATGCAAAAGAATTCTGTGCAAAGGAATGACCTGTTGTTTGGCTGTGCTAGTGGAGGTTTAGGGACATGGAAGAGAACATGAGAAAAATGTAAAAGAGCATCGTAGCTTCCCATAGTGCCTCACCTATAAATTCTAGTTCTTTGTAGATAGAAAAGCCAAGATGTGAAACATTTTGAGACTTGAGGAACCACAGCAAGAAAGAAGAGTCTTCTGTGAAAAGCAGATTTTGAAAACAGAATGTTTGTGTGTATAACACTCTTAACAGTTTAGGGATGTCAGACCTACATTTGCATTACTTTGTATATATTCAGCTTGGTGTCTTCAGGCTGGATAAATGGATTTGCTCAAGCAACATTTCACATTGTGAAAGTGTTTGCTCTCTAAAGGTTGGGGAGATTTAGCACTTGAGAAAATATAGTTATTTCAAAATGTTTCCATCCTGCTGTGAGAGACTTTTCAATCAGAGATGTGGAATTAAAGGCTTGGTGAGAACCATGGTTAGAAAGAGAGCAAGTGTAAGAGGGCAGATTTGATTTTTTTTTTAGCTCTGTACCTTCTGTGAACTCAGAGAACACTGCTTCCTTGTTCAGTTTATTCCATGTCATAATCCATAACTGAGAGGTTCAACATCTCTAATACCAGATCTTCACTGGCAACTCGGCAGAAGCTGAAAGCCTGGGCACGTGCAAATGTGTACACACCCACTCTCCAGTATGGTTTGCATGTATGGTTTGTGTGCACCCACCCTCCTACAACATCGTGGTTTGCCTGCCATGGTGAACTTTCCCGTGGTTCAGCAGTAAGTTCTGAATCTCGAGGTTTGATTAGATTTCTGTCACATGACAGATGAAGGGAAATGTCTTGTTTGACTTCCCTGGCAATAATTGCAGAAGGGAAACTGGTGTTGAACAGTTTGAATTGCACACATCAATTAGAGGAGGAGGGATAGGAATCCTGTTTTGTAACTTCGCTAGTCAGGCTCCTGTACTTCTTACTGGAAGAGGAGGAAGGTACTGCCATTGGTGAAAAAGAATTTCCTTTCAGAAAATCTTTTCAGCTTGGCTTGAAGTAAGGTGGGAAACAGTTCTCAGTTTTCAGCCAGTTTCTGTGGAGCATGCTCATTGTGGATCTCCACTGCTCTTTTGTGAAATTCAGAAAAATCTTTGATTTTATGTTTTTTCCTTTGAACTTGGCTCTGCAGTTCACAGAATTAGATATGGACAAAGTCCAGTGCCATCTAATACAACTTTTACAATAGAAGCAAGGGAATCTATGTGCTGGCAATATAAATGGTCATGCTATGCTTAAAATGATAATTGCAGTTTTATATACCAATGTGCTGTTCTTCATCACTCGCCAAAATAATTTTTGTGTTACCAGTACAGTATGGAAATGACTGATTTCAGTAATAACAGGAAAAACCATTAGGTTTCTTTATTTGGAACAAAGGGAGTGGTTTTTTCCAGTTTATCTTATGATTCTATGATTATTGGGCATCTTGCCATCTTCTCCATTCCCATGTAGCTTGACCCCCAAACACAGCATTTGCCAGTGGAAAAGACTTGGGATCAAATGAGAATTTTAATGAAGTCAGATACTATTGGTTAAATTAATGTATGGTCTTATTATCTGAAGAAGGTGACAGCACACCTTATTAGACCTTGGTATTAGTACTAATGATTGAAAAATAATTTAATTTGAAAAGATTACAATTCCAAATGTCCATTTTGCCAGTTTTAGTGTACTATTGAAATACTAACTTACTGTTGACAGCCTCATTTTGAAGGTGACTTGCCAAACCAGATTCAGTTGGGATAGAAGTTGAAAGTCATTCCTTTGGTATTATACTAGAAAGTCTGCACATACTAATAGCAATAAATTTACATCTGGTTCCAAAGATCTGTTCTGGCTTGATGAAGCTTATTTTAAAAACAGAGAAAAAGGAGGAGGGAAGATGTAAATGTAAGTAAGTGTATGTCATAATTTGGGCCTTAGCTATTTTACTCTGCTACTCTTCTCATTATGTCTTTAGATCTGCAAATGCAAAGGCCATCTTTCTCTTTCTTCAGAAGGGTCCTTACTGAGCAGTGGCAAAGGCAGAGGGTTTCATACTACACAGTTCTGAGTGAATCTTGTAAAGTCTTGACCTATTGCAGGTGACTGGGTGTGTGCCCAGCATAGTAGGATTGGGCTCCATCTGCTTACTGAAGAAATTCTGACAGCAGCCTGATTTGACATACAATGAACTTTGTGTTTATTATGATTCTTTTTCTGATCTGTGTGTTGGAAACTTGTCTGGTGTCACTAGTTATTCTGTATTACTTGATCAATTGATTATAAAGAAAATCAATATCCCGTTTTGGCATGCAACATTCTTTTTTTCTCACCACTTGTTAGTAAATTTTTATATCCTTGGTATCCTTGCATTAAACTTTGCAGAAAGTCTTCTCTATTTAAACAGCAGTGTTTAATGTTAAAATGCCTAGCTTACACAATGATTCTGTATTAATAAGAATTTAACTTCTGCCTCCTCCCAGTGTATCAGTTGCAACAGGAAGCTCCTCATCCTAGAAGAATAACCTGCACTCGTGAGGTAGGTATTACAGCATTCCGTTTTATACAGTCCAGTGATTCCATGTCTGTACATAATTGTGTGCAGCCCAAAGAGTGTTTCCTTGGGACACTTTGTGCTGTGATTGGAGTGAGTAGCCTTGGGGGCACTGGTGCTTGGAAATCCATTTGTTCTAAAAGTGGAATTTAAAGCATTTTGATGTGTATCATCATTTACTGAGAATCATTTACTACTTTTGATTCTTAGATACATGGAAACACACCTTTTCTCCTCCCATTTGCATCAGAAATTCACAGAAGCAAGAGCAGAGCTGTATAGGAGAACTATGCACCTGTTCATACAGACATCACTGCTAGATATGTAAAATAAATCAGCAGAGGAAAGACTAAAACTTCCCCTGGTGCTGTTATTTGAGTCATAGTACTTAAGATTCATTAACAGCAGGAGCTAAACTATGCAGAGCCACAGATTTTATGGACTGAAGGGGTAACAATTGGATCCCATCAACAGACAGGGATACGGAAGCACCTGCTCGTGGGATCAGCTGCTGAGGTAGACCCCACATTGCTAGAGTGCCCTGAGCTGCCAGCCAGCAGAGCAGCACCTCTCCAGAGCTGTGATGCTGGAGGGTTTGACTGACACCAAACATTGGTGCCAGCAAGATTTAGTCATAACCACGTCCGTCTTGCAGCTTCAGTGAAGAACCTGGGAAACATTAACTTCAATTTCAAAAATGCTGAAATGTTAAGTAGTGTTACAAAACACCACTCTTACTGAATACCTGGAAGTTACTACATTGCTGCAATACAACTTGAGTATTTTTTTCATGTGCCATGAGAAAGAAAATTAATCTTTGAAATATGTTATTTGCTTCAACATAGTATTACATACAGTGGGATGTAGCACTGTCCAGAAGGAACATTAATAGCTTATAGTTTAGATCACAAGGAGGATTACTTGACAGAATTAAACAGGCATTTCTCTGTCATTTTTTCAAAAGTCCAACTATGATTCTGTGAAGTAGTCTGTCAATTTTCAAAATAAAATGTAGAGATTTAACGGAAGTGAAGTACTGCATTTAATGGAAGCACTTGTTTTCCTCTCTTAATTTGACATTTCTAGAAAAGGTATAGCTGTAACTTACTGCTCTTAAGCAAGATACAGCTATAGGAAAGAACAACACATGAATTTTATAAGAACTGTAGCAAGAAGTTTTGTTTTGACAAGGATTTCTACTGTTACTGAGCGTCCAAGCAGAGGTGTTCCAGGTAAAATTGTTAGGTACATCAAATCTTAGGTACATCAAATAAGGTTGAATGGAGATTTGAAGGAGAGATAGCTACAGAAGATAAGATCCAAGCTGTGAAAAAAATGGAATTTTTCCAGTTTTTTATTCCCATTGCAACATTATCAAGAAGGTTCTGTTCTATTTTGAGTGTTCTCTATGGTACATTTTTTCATTACACTGTAAATCTGTCACTATGGGAGTAAACAACAGCAGGACTCAGAGATAAGGCTCAGAAAATAAAAGGCTACAGTGATTGTCCAGGTGTAATGTCAGCACCTCAAGGAACAGTGTCAGAGGGCTACCAAAAATCCCTTCAACATTTTACAACATGCCGGTGTACTTAGATACAAATATACAAAGTATCTGAAGTCTTGTAAAAGCTTTGTATTACAATACAATCAGAATGCTCACCTGGATAGGATAAAGTATTTTATTCCTTGCCTGCAATGGATTGTGCTTATTGTTGAAAGGTGCTGTTGGATAGTTGCCTTTTTCTTCCTTTCCTCAGAATTATTTCCCTGGTGGAAGAAGTGGTAGTATGTGTGTGGTTGTATGTACACAGGCATATTGTAAAACGTTGAAGGTTTATCTCTGAGTCCTGCTGTTGTTTACTCCCATAGTGACAGATTTACAGTGTAATGCTCATAAAGTTGCCTGACTCCTGTGGTGGTTGGTGAAAATTTTTCTGTTTCTTCAGTTAGATGCTTTGAGAACCTCATTTGTGGATGTTTTAATTCCCATAGAATTAGAACCATCGTTTTTTATATATATATTGATTTCTTTAAAAGAAAAACCAAAACTGACAGAGAAATTAAAAAACCCAAACCAACCCATAATATAAAGTACCAGCACAGTTAAGGAAATCATACAACACTTAACAATTTTAATTATTTTGTAATTATTTGCACATGCACAAAGTACGTGTGCCCTGTAGTCAAGGAGAAATTGCAGACTGATAAAGGAGTCTTGAGGTATTCAGTAAGATATGTTGGCATTATATCCAAGGCTAGTCTGACTGCAGAGAAGGGCTTGGGAGTCTTTTGTCCTGGGTGCCAAGAACTCACAAGCAAATTTTATACTAAGTTCTTTTTCATAGTATTTCTTAGTATACCATTAGCTAATCCAGTCAAATAAGCAGAGACGTAAATGTGTATTCAGTACCTGAAGATTAAAAATTTTTCCTGCCTCTGGAGTGATGGAAATTGTTCAGCTATTGATAAGATACAGATGGTCCTCTTTTTAGAATAGAACAAGAAACTTTTGCCAGCTAAATATAAAAGCATCTGTGTAAAGCTTCCTCAAATACAAATCACACTGGTTACTACAACTTTCTCATCCTCATTTTCACTGAATTTAAATTCTGTTAATTGGAAAATTTCATTAGCTTTAATACAGACAGTAAATTTAAAGGTTGGACTAGTTTATGAAGGAAAATTGGCTATGGGTGAGTGATGTCCTGCATGAACTAATCATTCAAGCTGTTTGGAGGGCATCTGAGCTTATGGCATCCCCACACAGAGAGGTCCTCTCGATCTAATTCTATGAACAGGTAGCCTGTTACAGTCAATGGGGGATTTGCAAAAGTACCACAAACAGTCGAAACACTCTGCTAAGTCCTGTCATCACTGGAGAAAGAAATGCAACACATTAGGGTCTGTAAGGTTATATTTCTATGAATTTATTCCAAAAGAAGATTATGACAAACTTTAAGTAAGTGTGAAACTATTGCTGTGTCAGAGTGAACAGAAAAATGAGACATTCGGTGTTTTAAAATAGCTTCTTGAACTCTGCAGAGTAAACAGCTGTCTGCACCAGGAACATTGTTGTAGAAACTGAGAAATAAAAGCTGCAGATTTAGAAACTACTGAGAATAGAATTAAATAAAACAAAACTATGAAAGAATCTGTCAGGTATTTAGCTGCAGAACAAAGCATATTAAATACATTT
>VYZT01061424.1:4206-36677 GCA_013400735.1 Pomatostomus ruficeps
CAGCTTCTGTGCCAAAGCTATCCGGTGAGACTGTGTGTGGGTGATTGCAGCTGCATTGTGCCTGGTAGTGCCTTGGAAGAGATAATGACCAGGAAGGCAGCAGCATTTTAAACACCCCAGAAACACATAGACTGCTGCTACAGCCCTCAGCTTTTCTGTTCATGTCTTGAAACCCTCCAAGGATGCAGATTGCACAGTGTGTCTGGGTAGCATCTCCTGCTGCTTGGCTGAAAGTCAGAATTATACCTGATTTGGTTTATTACCGTTTTTTCTTTTATTTATTTCTTCATTTATTTACTTTATTGCCCTGCAACTCAGTAAATGTCATGGCTCCCTCATTTTGAAATATCCTTTTAGGTATTGAAAAGATACTTCTAGACACCTCCAAAACCTTCCTTTTTTTTCAGTTTGACCAAGCCCAGCTCCTCCAGCCTCTCCTTATAGGGTGGATTCTCCAGCCCTAGTGATCTTGGTGGACTTCCACTCGACTCACTCAAAGTTTGTTGATGTCCTTCTTGTACTGCAATGGACATGTTAATTGTAACAGGACACAGTAGTCCAGATGTGCTCTAAAAATTGCTGGATAAAAGGAAATAATGTGACGCCCTTGTGATCTTGAAAAATATTGCAATTCAGAATTCAGGAAGCGCATGAAACAAATCTGGAGCCTATTTAGTGTATGCTAAATCTGAAGAGAATGCACTCTCATCTGTGTCAGAGCTCCTGGCAAGCCCTGTCACCCTTGTCTGGGAAAGCCTTTCTCTAGAAAAGTCAGCACATTTTTTCCTTGTTTTTCTCTCATTCCATGAAGATACATAATACATACAAAAATAAAGCTTTTTGGAATTGGTGGTAAGTTGCAACGTGAAGAAAAAAGGAAAGCTAAATAAAATTAAAAGGCAGATGAATTGAAACAAAGTTTAAAAAAATCTCAGTGATTGACACACTACAGAAAGCATTGATTCAAAATTTCTGATCCAAGGGATGATAGAATTTAGTGGCTTGAAATGAATGACTAACAACAATATATAACCTTATTATAATTAGGACAAAGCTCAGATGGGAATTTACAGACATGGCAAGCACAAGGAACAAAGCCCTTCTGTTGGAGAGATTTCTTGTGGGTGTGCAACCGGGAAAAGTCTAAACAACATTGCAGTGTTTTACATCAGGACAGAGAGCTCATGGCCAGAGAGGGTGTGTTGTATATTCTTATCTAATGTCTCTGCTGGAGGGACAAGAACCAGCTTGCTAAACACAGGGATGGCAATAAATATTTGGTATCAAACAAACCCTTGTAGGGTTATGTGCTCTCAGTTAAGTACTGTCCAGGTCCCCTTTCTTGTTCCTTTCACATGCTTGCTGGCTTTGGGTTAGCCTAAAGATATCACACTGCTTCTCCTGTATCTCCTATGGGAGTCAACCTCTTCAGGTGAGCAAAGGGTGAAGGAGGGAACTTTTTGGGATGCTGATGAAGTATGGGTAAATAAATAAGCCTTCTCATATTGAAAATAATAATGGGTGAAAGATAAGTGAATGTCTCTTTCTGTGTTTGTCATCAAGAACACAGGCGTCAGTACTTGCTTTTCTTTCTGCATGATGATCCTTGACTGCTGGTTGGGCGCTGCAGTGATGATTTTAAGAGTCAGGACAAGACAAATCTGTGCTTGCCATTGCTGAAAGCCTAATTATAGGCAATAGGAACAAATGAGCACTTCTCAGAGGATGAATATGAATCTGGGCATTATCCAGAGAGGTTGTGGTGTCTCACACCTTTGCGTTATTCAAAAAACACTTGGACAAGGTCCTTGGCAAGTAGCTTAAGGTGTCTGTGCTTGAGCAAGGGAGTTGGACAAGATGACCTCCACAGGTACCTTCCTACCTCAGCTGGTTCTGGGAACCTGTTATTTGCTATTTTTCCAGTAATAGGAAACTTTTGAGGAAATCTCTATCCTTTGCAGTAGCTCTGATAAAGCTAGTGAGGAAGATAGCATGTAATTGGAATCAACTATTTTAACATGTAATCAGGAACTGTTCTGAAGAAGAAAAGCAGGCTGCACTATCAGAGTAAAAATCATAGCTGTTTTCAGCTTCAGAACAAGTGAGTGAACATTAAGGCTACCTTTTAATGTCGATACAAGTAGTGGAACTGCAGCTACAGGTGGGACATTTAAAAGCTATTTGTTAAGGAAAGTGCAGTGTTTTTTTGGTTACATCATTATATTGCATAGAAAAAAAAAAGCTCTTTCATGATGGTAGGACTTTGAGAACAAAGTGGTTATCTGCAGGATATCAGGTGAATCTTAACAACAAAGCTAAATTGCTGAAAAGAAGTTATTTAACTTTTAAAGTTTATCTTTCTTGTTTTTTCTTGGAACAGTTGAAGCTCTTCATTTGGGAACTCTGATGGCAGCACATGGCTATTTCTTTCCAATCTCAGACCATGTTTTAACACTGAAGGATGATGGCACCTTTTATCGATTCCAGGTAAGTATTTTCAATATGTTCTTGATTTGCACAAATGGGGACTCAAAGGCCTTACAGAAAAGTTCATAGTGAATTTAACCATACTTTCTTTCTTACATAACCTGGTAAAGAGTAGAAATTCCCCTAAAAATAAAAAATGGTTGAAGGATTTTATTTATAAATTGTCAGCAAAGAGTTAAGGTGATAATGACCATTTTGATATCTGGAATAACAGTGTGATAATGCTAAGTGTGGAAATATAATGAAATAAATTAATGCAGTATTTTGGAAATACAGTAAATTAAACTATCTTATTGCCTCTTATTCCTAGTATATCTTAATTTGGAAAGGGAAAGATATTTTAAATATTAAGTCTATAGCAGAAATCTGGTAAATAATGGAGGGTAATATTTTTTTTTCTTCTTTTGTGAGAATTTCCTTACTGGTAACTCAGTAGTGTGGGAGTAGTGTGTATTCTTCTAGCAAGTGCAGACTCATTTTTACGTTGATCTGTCAGTCCCATTGCATACAATATACATGCAGATGGTTCAGAACAAGCTGGAAGCATAAAGCTCTACATATGTCTATACCTACACTTGCACATACGTTATTCAAAACCTTCATAGTTTTATTTTATTATATTAAATGTCAAACTAAGGCCCTGGGAGCAGAAGTGTTGTTTTTCTAGTAATGACTAGGGGGCTGGAATTTTGCAGAACAATATTGCTAATGACTTGAAACAAATGTGACTGCAAAGTATCAGCCTATGTATTCGATGGAAGGAAATTAACTTTGCTTGGCACGTTCCACTTTTGACAATGGTGGTTGTGTTCTATATTGCTCTTTCTGTTAGGTGGTGTTCCTGGTAAGTATCATCAACAGCTGCTCCAAGGTTTTTTCTAGATATTTATTGCTTTGAAATGACATGATGAATATCACTATGAAATTGAGTTTGTTAATTCTTCTCTGTTACTTCTAACTGTATTTAATACTCACAGTAAAATAACATCTGGTAGAACAAAATCTATTGTCTTCAAGGTATATAGGTCTAAGCTTTGTCTTAAAGATTGCTTAAATAAGAAGCCATCAAGAATAAAATAGTACTGAAACTGTGATCTTTAAAATGCAGAAGAAAACTGGAGATTGGAGACCAACCATAGTTTCAAACATTATATTATATTAACTTCTGTACAATACTTCCATCAATATTTTGGCTTAAGTCCTATAGACTCACATAAAGGAAGAGAAATACTCGTAATAATTTTTATAAATCAAAATCCTAGCATGAATATAATTAAATATGCACAGCATAGTCTGGCAAGAAAGAGAATTATTATTGCATACATGCAAACAATATTATCCTATTTTCATATTTAGATCTTGTGAGTCATACAGTGCAAAAAACTTGTTCTTCTGCAGAACAAAAAGTTAGATGTGTATATGGGCAATACTAAGAGCAGGCATTCCAAGCCTCCTCCCCTAGATCCGCAGATACCTTTGATCCTGGAGAAAGAAGGAAAAGGGGGTTTTTAAGCTCATGAGGCTTCATTCTCCTCAGTGCTCAATATAAAGAAGAAAGATGGCACATGGTTGAAGGGGCTTGCTGATATGCTTATGAGGTAAGTGGAAAGGAATCATGGGGTGGTTGAGGCTCCAATTCTTGGCTTGGTGTCTGCATAACCAGTGTCCAGAAGGACAAAATAATTTTACAGAGAATAGTACTAACTTACAGGAGTGCTAGTCACTGAATTCTGCACAGCTGCTGGCCTGCCTCCACCTCTAGCCTGAGAAAGAAGCACCTCTGCTGGCATGACTGAGGGAAAGCACAGACCAGAATCAGCTGCACTGTGGACCACTGAGAGCAGTGCAGCTACCCTGCTGTGACCTCTCCTCAGAGAAGTCTACAGCCTACATGTTCAGACATGAAGATTCAGTGAGGGTTAGACTGTAACATTATCTCAGTTTATTTATGTAAGTTAAGAATTTGGCACCTGTTTGACAAACACATATGAAATAAGTGGCTTTAATCAAGTGTTGTTCAGTTGATATCTGCAGTGTTTGGGTTGTTTGCTGTTCTGTGGTACCTTTTACATTGCTATTTCTATGCCAACAGTGTGACTTTGCTGTTGTGACAACGTAATTTCAGCTGTTAATGTATAGGATGAGAAAAAATTCATAGTGGTGACATACTGTTAACTGGAGTTATAACAGCAAAATTCATGTGATTACAACTCCACATTCCCCACCAAAATAAGGCTAGTATAAAATCTGTTACTGAACTGTTAAATTAGAAGATGAAGAAAGCATATTCAACAGGGAAGAAAGTTTGACTGCAAATGTGTGAATTTTCCACTAGAATAGATGTTCAGGTGCTTTGCAAATAGTACCCTCTAACTATTGGACAGGATTCACAAATTTCTGGATATTTTAATAGAAAGATAAAACCATGCACATGCTAGCACTGAAAAGTTCAGAAGCCATCCCTGCAGAGAAATCTCTGCAATACAAAGACCTGACCTACAAAAAACAGACTAGCTGTAGTAATGTTCTCCATGCGCTCAATGTTTTGTTTTCCAAAGGGTGACACATTCCCGCCTGACAGTAAAATGATCTCCAGCTTGTTTTAGACCACCTTCTGTTGTATAGAAATAGCTAAAAGCTGTGGAGATTGTGCTTCATTTGGACAAATGCCCTTTTATGGGCAAAAATTACGCTTTTTCAGTTATCTCTCTTGCCATCAGGAGGCAAGAGTATAGTTACATCTGCTTTTTTTTTAAATAATGTGAAATAAAAAAGAGATTCTGGATCATTCATTGACCTACTCAGGTGTTAATTAGGTTAGTTTCTGTGATATCAATTTAATTCAGAGGAGGTGAATCTAAATATTAATTGCCTTATTAAGAGAGGAATTTTATTCTCAATAAGAAAAAGGAAAAACAGCTGCATCACCTTTTCCTGGTAATTTAAACCTGGGACCAAAGAGGGAGCTGAATATTTGCTCACCATCTTCCTCTACCTGAGAGCAAATAGATATGAAGGGCCCAAATAAGAAAAGCAAGCTACGTCTTAGAAAGCATATCTTCCCTGGGCCAGGGATTACTCATGGAAAAGTAAGTTCATTTCATTTCTGTCCACACAAGTGATAATATATCCATCTTGGTGAGGAATGCCTGACTTTTTCTCTCCGCTGGTAAGCTTCTGTAATATCAACCTGCAGAAAAATATGCTGATTTCCTCTACAAGTCCTAAACGCATTGTGTCTCTTGATGTTAAGAGTTAAAAATACTGTTTTCTAATATCTTTTGGCTGTAAACAAACGCCTGGGGTACCTGAGACTAGTGATAATCACACTCCCATTTTTAAATGAGATTAATTCATGATTTAACATGAATTAATTTTCAGAGATGAGGGTTAGGTTTTGCTGGTTTTTTGTAGCTTTTAAGATGAAAGGCACAAATATCTGGAAAAAAGCGTGAAAATGGGAAGACTTTCTTGTGCAAACATGAGTCTGGGGAACATAGCAGCAAAATTTATGGACCTTGGAAAGAAGAAATTGTGGACTTTGATATCTTATCCTGTTCTATCACTGGGAGCACTTCCTTGACAAATGCATTTAACCTCTCTGGCCTTGTTTTCCCATGCCTAAATTTGGGATAAAATTATATAGCAATCACTGTAAGGATCTTGAAATATCTTTGTTGCAAAATAGTTTAGAGTGTGAAGTGTTGTGGACACCTCCTGTCTCAGGTGGAATTACATTGCCTTATGCACATGTTTGAGTCTGCCTTACTGAGCTAGATTCCTCTTGGCTCATCCTGGACCGAGCTCTGGCCATCCGGAATGCAGATTCTGTGGCTGAACATCACAGCTTTTTGGCCACTCTCCAGAGCCTTTCTGGATGATCTACTGTGCCTTGAGGGAAGGATTTTGTTGGAAGCCAGATTTTAGAAATTAAAAAGAAGCAGGTTTTCTTATCTAACATTTTGCAGTTTTTCTTTGGCTATTGCAGGTGTAATAACTAATTCATTGTCTTTTAAGGTCAGGCTTGGCATATACAGGTTCTGTTAAGGTTTCTGAGGGAAAAAGGTTTCCAATCCATGTGTCTTTCTGACTACCCCATCAGTGCCACTTTTGATTTTTTTAACTCCTTACTCAGACACACTTTGCCCCACACTGCTTTCCATGCTCATCCTCTTTTCAGGTTAGAAAAGAGGAGTCAAAGGGCCAAAATCTTGTTTCCAAATTCCTCAACCTCTCTTTTAATGATTCTGAGCTAACCACAGAGTACTACTTGCTTCCTGTATGGGCTTGACAGTGCTAAACTAGCAATCTTGCCCTTTTCCTTTATCAAGAAATCATTTTTGTCGAGTGCAATGAATGTAAAACAGAATGCCAGTGCATTCTGCCATGCATCATGCCAACCATTTGAGATTGTGCATAACTACTCTTCAGCAAAGGCTTGATTTCTGCTGTTTATAAGGACTCCCTGGTGCCTGAGAGAAGAATAGCAGTAATATGCAAAGGTTTATAAGTGATTTGAATACTCCTCCTCCATCCAAGTAATTGGATTTTAAAAAATTTAGGGGAGTGGAGCAGAGCAGCTTCAGAGACAATAGCTCTTTTCTTATTACTATCAACAATGGGTAGCTGAAAGATGCTTAGTGGTTTCCCTCCTTGGTAATATAGTTTAATGCATAGAAATTAATCATGTTTTATAAAAGCTGACGGGCAACACTGATTTTTACAAGTGGCTGTTTCATTAGCTCAGATATTCTTATTGACTAATTTTGAGGTAGAGCCAAACAGATCTGTTTACTTTATCACTGGATTGCTTACAGTATACAGCAGCCACTGCTACTGGTTTATTTATTGTGGAATATGGGCTATATTACAGGATTTTGTTTCATATGACTTTATTACAGGAGGATTATGGATTTATGTGGTTAGGTTTACCTAATGGTATTAGTGCATAACGCAAGAGAACCAGCATGTGTTTGTGTGTGCAAAACCAGTTTTCTGGTTTCAGAATTGCCATTCTGTCAATAGCATAAAGATCCTTGTAACTGTTTTGTTCTGAATGCTTAAACATATCTGCAACCACATCTGTAGTGCTAGGTAAGCCTTATTTCTGTAGGTCCTGTCTTGTGCTGGCTGCCGATTCAAATTACACCTACAATTAAACAAAGTGCCTCAAAAGCATACTCATAAAAACTGGCAGCATTATTTCTGCCTGGACTGATAAACAGTTCTTGGCTTTCCCTAAACCCTTCTACCACCCACCTTCCTTCAGCTATAAGTGGGATGTCATGGCAAAATGACAAATGTTCCCTGTTTAATACTTCTTCATGATGAACTGCTTCATATTTCCTTCTAAGGAAAAGTAAATTCTTAAGTATGATAATTCCTTCAGGTTTTCTACACTCACGACAGGTAACCAAAGCCCATCAGTATTTCATAATCTTCTCTTTGAAAATAGTGGTGTTGTGAAAAATGTTATACCACACCCATAGCTCTCCTGGGTGAAATCTTAACTTATGGACTTCTAGATCATGAAGCAAGGCACATAGACTGTGTAATATTTGTGCTATAGGAATATATGACATTACAAGGGATGTTATAATTCTTCTACAGTATATTTGGATATGTGATTTGTAACAAATAGTTGAACTAAGCTTTGTTTGCATAGTCCAGCTATTTAGAAGGTAATTTATGCAAGCAGAGCCTTGCTGCATTGCTGTGGGATTTTTTAAATAGCTCAGATGAGAACAGGCAGATTTCTCCTTTGCACATGCCTCCTATTCTCATTCCTGACCTCATTCCATGAGACCTAGGATCTTCTTATCAGACTCTTCTTATTTCCTAATCCTTCTGTGTCGAACAAGGCAAATCTTTCTCCCATAGTCTTCATGGATAACCTCTCTAGCAGATTCTTCTCAGATATTGTTCAATATCTGGAGCGTGAAATTGTATGGAGACTTACGAGACAGAAATGGAAATGAAAACTCAGCACATCCATTATAGTCACGTGCCCTGTGATTGAACTATTTGATATCTGTAATAAGGAAAAAGGTAAACTTCAGATTAAGACCAGAATTTTAAGATGGTTAAAACCAAGCAATTAGACAAGAAAATGTGGAATATTCCTTTGGAAAAACATCAGTTATTTTGACTACATGCACGTTTATTGTAGGTGCTTTTTGTCCTTACAATCACAGCATTGCAAAAGTACATTAATCAGAAACTGATTTTTATATCATGCTTTATTTTCGGTGTCTAGGGTTTTTTAAAGACTTTTTTTCTTGATGTTTTGGACTTTCTTTCTGTTTAAGTCTTAATCTGTCCCTTATCCCTATTTTGTTTGCCTGTTTTTAGGAGAGTTTTCCTTGTCTCTGCACACATCAATTCCATTTCCTGCTTTGAAAGTGAATAATAGATATCTACTCTTTGAATACAACTTTATCAGCAGTGTAGCTGCTTTTGAGCACATATCCTAGGGTGACACCATAAGTCTTTACTTGCTGGTAAGATAGTAATGTAGGACTTTGCTTTGGTCAAGATACATAGCATCTACTGTTTATTTCTCTTTTAATAAGGGTTTTACACTGTCAGTGACCTAAGATGTTTTTGAAAAATCCAAATATTTGTAACCTTTAACTTTCAAAGGTTAGAAACATGTAGTGTATTACAACTGCTCAATCTAGAGAGTAGATGTAGAAAGATTATAGAAGAGAAAATTTAAGCTTTTTGTCTTTTCTGAAAAATACAGTTCTTCCCTTTGCTGTAATCTTCTGAAGCTCCTCTGCTTTATGTGATTTTCTTTTTTAAATAACTGTCCATATTTCAAAGGTTACTCAAATTAATATTTTTTCCATGTATAAATTACCCTTCAGGTAACTCGGACCCCTGTAAACATCATGCAGATTTTTCAATACTTTTGATATCTCTCACCAGTTAGATAGTCATTGTTATAGAGTACTGGAGCTAGAGGAGAAAGAGAAATACCAGAGGAAGAATTTCATCATAATATTTACACATGCATATAAATCAGAGTCCTGGGGAACTAGGAGTCATCCTTAAGTTTGGTGAGGCTTTTTTTTTGCTTTTTCAGAAATAAACACAGTTTATCCACATGAAAACACAATAAACCCTTAAGCTTTCTGTGCTGAATTTCATCAGCCTTCTAACCTGAACTGTCTGACCTCATAAAAATATTTCCCTCCCTAATTTTTTTTTTTTGTTGTTGTTGTTGTTGCCCTGTGCTTTGCCCTGTAGCCTTATCTCCATGTCCAAATTAATTCTGGCTAGTTCGCGGAGCTGATTGCAGGTGGAATTGAACTTTGTTCCCTCTGGGAGCCAGCTGGCTGGAGGCCAGCTCCAGCCACGCTGCAGTGCCTGAGCGGATGAGCTTCTCAGCGAGTCCCATTAAATGCACCCGAGCTCCGGGCAGGCGGGGTCACGGCTCGCAGTTCAGAGACGGCCGGTGCCTGCCCAGCTCCGAGCTCCTGCCTGTATGTTATTCCCTGGGCATAAAGACCTTTATCTGCCCATAGTCTCCGTCCTTCTGGAGACTCAGACGAGGAAGGCATTTAATGATCTTCTGTACTCATCTGTACTAGCTGTTATTTTAACCCCTTTCTCTTATTGTAATGTCTGCCTTTTACTGGGGTTTCTTTTTGGCTTACCTTATCACACATCATTTAAACCTTTTAATATGGCTCATCACTTGCTGTGCTAATTAAAACTCATGCTCTGTTTTAACTTTTCTGCTTTTATCTCCCTGGCACAGGGAGGCTTAGACGCATCCTTACTAGCCAATACATTATTTTGTGCATTTTCCATGATCTGTTCTCACCATTTAGGATGCACCTTTTTATCCTTCAGAAAAGCCTTGGTCATCTCTGCCTCCTAGCGAGCTAAAGTGACAACATTTCATAACACTGAATATCATGTCCCCTTTCCCATATTCTGTTCAGTGCTCACACTGCCTTCACTACCAAAGTGCAAGTTCCAGTAAAAGTTAAATGTGTTATTTCAACTAAATACTGAAAACAGTATGCTGGCCACACATAGCTTTTCATTTACCTATGAAACAACAGAGCCCTCCTCTAACATTACTAAAATATAGTCATGAATATGCCGTATTTGCTCATAGCCTGTTGTGAAATGAATGCTGAAAGCAAATTTTGTGATTTTTCTCTAAGTCAGAAGATGGAATTTTTTTTTTTTAATCTCAGCTGGGATGGGAGTATATGTAATTTGTCAAGAGAAATCCTAAGTATGCATGAGGAGCTTTAATATGGATTTTGCAGCAAGTATGCCCACATCTGGAAGAGTTTCAGCTGCCTGAGTGGATATGGTTTCTATGTATTTAGTAACCCTCACTACATACTTTTTTCAGAAGCTCAGCTTGAACCTGTAAACAGAGGTTAACCTTCCTGTTAGCAGAGAAATGATGTAGCTTTGCTTTTCTTCTTGGGTCTTTCTGGAAATACATTTCTTGCCTCTAAGGAAGGACTATTTTCTCTTCCTGAGTTTGTCAACTGTATATTTTAATGATGGTTACTTTTTGCTTTATATGTATCACAGTATTAAATTACTTTTATTCTCCAAAATGTGCTTAGTACTGCAATTCATTCTTTAGTTGTTCATCTTCTTTCCATTTGTGCTCATATATGCTTCTACTGGTCACTTTGGTCTCAGTGGCACTATGAAGGAATGGTTGATCGGAGAATTACTCAGTGTTGCTCCCTTAAAAAGTGCAAAACAGCTTGCAAGCCCACATCTTAGCCCTTGAAGTTAGCTTGTGATAGTGCCCTTTTTATCTTTTAGCTCCTAGCTGTTGCTTGGTAAATAGCAAGTTCTAAATTGCTTCTATTAAATTTGATGCGTCAATGTTACAATGCTGAGAGATTTTTCACAATATATATTTAATTTGACAATTGGTGTGAATGTGTCACCCTTCAGCCCTGTTGGTTTCCAGATTAACATTAAAATAATTTTGAAGGGAAGTGGACAACAAAGAGGTTTCAATTTTTGCAGCTGGGAGATTTTTGAGAAAAAACAATAAGAAATAGAGAGTAAAGCAGAAGTTTTTCCTGAAGAAGCACCTGTGTTTTGAAATACCACTCAAACCAGTTCACACATTTAATGAGTTTCATTCAACTGCTCAAATATTATATTGCTGCGGTGTGTTCTGGGGGGGCGCCAAGCATCCGTCCATGGTTTTGGGGCTGCCGGGCTGCTCCAAGGCACGGGAGAGCTGGCGAAGTTCCTGCAAGCTTTCACCCAACCCACCGATGGTCCAGGCGCGCTGAAGAAGGACAGACAGGCGGAGGGGCTTCCCAGATGGTTTATTCAGCACTGGGGTTGTGCTGGGGAAGCACCGGCACGGAGGGTTACAGATACATAAACACGGACACGAGGGGATGAGGGGAGGGTACAACATCCAATAGGGGGGAAGAGCTAGGTTTGAATTTGGCGGGCTTTGTGTAGGATTACACAATACAGAGCCCGCCGGGGGGTGGAGAACCGATACCGGGGTGGGGGGAGGGTACATAGCAGAGCCTGGCCATGAAATAGACCGAAAGTGGCCAGAGCACACCGCAACATTATATAATTCTCTGGATCTCTGTGTATGTGTGTATATATAGATCAGTCACTCAATCACAGAATATTTTGAGTTGGAAGGGACCCACAGGGATCATCGGGTCCAACTCTTAAGTGAATGGCCTGTATGGGGATGATGTGCTGTTTTAAAAATTATATAATAATTTATATTTTAACAAAAAATTGCTATTATAAAAATGAAGTTATTTGTATGAAAAATGCCTATACAGTCTTATATTCTTCATTTGTTGGAAGTGAATTCTTTTAACAACACATGTAGCACAGTCTTAATAAGCATGGTGTTGAAGTAATTTTTGGTACTTTATTGTCTTTCCCTTAAAAAAATAATCACATTTTAAATCACAAGTAGTAAACAATTATTAAAAAGTAGACTTTCACGTCTTTGTGAAAACAGGATGGTTTTTATGGCATTTTTAAACAAATGGAAAGAGTATTGAATATTAATCTGTGAATGAAAACTCTCAAAAATCAAAAACTGAATGAACCTCCAGTATCTTCTATCTTTATATCTTCTAAACCTGATTCTCCAGGACATGTGAGAGATGTATTTCCAGGGAAGATGTAAAAAACAACCTCACTACCTAGCCTTGTGTGTTTTGTTCCTCTAAATTTCAGAACAAAAAACTTATTTTTTTTTCTTTTTCAATGTTGTTCAGACACTAGCATGATACACAGGCGTATAAATGTAATTTTCTGTTTTGATGCCTATTTTGAAAATGTCAGGTTAACAGTATAATAGATCTACCAAAAATATGAATTGATTCTGAAAACCAGTAAGAATTCAAGGACTGTATAATGCTTGCATTGTCTAACTTGAGTTTCCTACCTCTTTGTTTTGTCTGTAGACACCCTATTTTTGGCCATCAAATTGTTGGGAGCCGGAAAACACAGACTATGGTCAGTGTAGAAATATTTCCTATTTCTTTTGGAATTCATGCATTATATTAATGAATGCATCATTTCAATCTGTCTTATTTTCACCATCCCACTGTTTAAAACATAATTATATGTCATGTAATTCCTATGCAAGAGCTGCTGATACTGAAATGAGTGTATTGTTACCTTTTTCAAAGTTTATCAGAAGTTTGTCAAAGTCATATTTTGGAGTGGATCTGAGAAGAAAATAAAAAATCCCAAGCCCTAAAATTAAAGACTCATCAAAACCTACCTTGCCATTTCCATCCTCTGTTTGCTCCAGCAAGTGTAATTATTTACAGTGAGGGAATCTCAGTGAAGCAGAGGACACTTTATTGATGGTTGTGCAGTGTTTATTAACAGATTGAGATCCAAAGATGTGCCTGGTTTAGAACTCTTGTTTCTAGTATACACCATGTGGAAAATTACTTATTATGGAGACAAATATGGTTCTAATATGAAGTCTATTAGAAATACCTTGTTTATTTGCCCGTGTCTTGGGGGTTTGTTAATAAATTATATATTGTAATTACTCATGTGTACTTAGACAGAAAATCTGAAGATAATAGGTAGTAACGTATTAAGAAAAAAGTCTCATTAAAAATGATAACAAAATTAAGTGCTTCTGTACATCAAATAGTGACTTGATTTTTAAAGAAAGTGGATCTATCTTGAGCAGCCTTCTGTTCATTCTGATCCAAACTGTAAGTACTCAGCTCATCTGAAGACCAGGTCACTTATTTAGGTAACTGAGCATGTACATGATAGGTTATGTTTTTAAAACTTGAAACCATGAAAATCTCTTTTTAGAACTTTTCAGAAATTTAGGTGAGTATTCACTTGTAATTTGGATTCTATGCTTTTGGGAGCTGAAGACTTTGTGGGTGGATGGTTCCAATAGACGCGTCCTTTGTGTTTGGAGCAGACACAGTTTAATTTCAAACACATTGCCAAATGAAGCAGTTTTGAGATGACACTCACAGCAGAGCTGAGTGTCTTCAAGATAGAGTTTGAAAATGTGACAGTTTCTTCATCCTATAGGAGTAGAAAAATGTTCAATTTTTTACTGATACGTGAAGATGTTCAGTAAATAGTTATTGAAAGCTCCCAAGGAGAAGGGGTTCTTACCACATGTGTGTGCTTAGCCACTCCATATGAGGAAATCAGTCACTGAAGGAAAAATGATCTATTTACCATTTATTACTTCAGTATAGTCCCCTAATATGTTAAAGATCAGCAAGTAATTAACTGATGATGGTTAAGAGACATTGAGTCATTCAGCTGTAATGTGTGTCATGTTACCAGGATGGTTTTAATATATAATTATATGCTTAATGTGTCTGAACTTGAGATCAGGCTGAGAGAGTTTCTATTAATACCCTTTAGTCTAAAGTAGGAGACACTAAGTTTCCTGTCACAGCTGATCAGTGGATTAGTGGAACTATGAACCTTAGTCAGTAAATAGAAATCTTGTATAATCTGTCCAGGTTTTGCATGCCAGGAATACAGAATTAAACTTGGAATCAGTGTCGTCATCATGCAGGGAGGTGCCTTTGTTGAGCAGTAAATGTACTCATTTGAGAGCTTTTGAGATTTAAATATGTTTCAGTTGCTGAGTTTAAGCTCTTCATTTGCAGAGGGGAGAAGGAAGGGGAAGCAAACCCTCCAATGCGCCTCTCTCATTGCTCTTTTCATGTCATGAGCCAAACGTGCAATCCTGTGAAAAACAGACCCACAGCTTCCCCATGCAACAGGGCCAGAGCATCGCACTGGAGCTACCAAAGGTGGCTGTGTGTCACCAGAACTGGGTAATGCTAGGGCATTTGCAGGAAAATAAACTTGTAAGGCACCTTTTCAATACTGTTCTTATTAGGTTAACATATTCCAAGTCCCAGAAATGAGCATTTGCCTTAAAGGTGATCAGAGGAATACAGGAAAACCAAAATATTTCATCAAAATATTTAAAGAACCAACACAAATCTAAAGTAGATTTGAAACATTTTGAGCATATTAAAGGATAAATCTCACCTCAAATGTATGCCAAATAGTTTCTGCAGATTTTTACAGTAATTGTTGCTCCCTGGAAAATATAGTAAATAGAATTTATGTTATTACAGATATGCAAATGCATTTCATACTCATGCATTATGATGCTGTGCAGCTCTACCAATTTCATGGACTTGTCCTGAACAAGCTTGAAACTGCGTCCTCTAAAACTAATGACTGTGACAGGCATTAGAAATCTCTCAAGACCAGCAAAAAGTAAACTCTCCCTGTAATCTTCCTTGATCAAAGTTATTAACAAAGCAAATCACTTTATTTGGCATTAACCTAATTTTACAAGCCCTTGAAAATGCTCTAGAATTTTATTTTAATTTAAAAATTAATCCCAACCACTCATCTTTACTCACCAATAGCTGGGCTACTGTCCAGAATGTAGCACACTGCCAGGAAAATAATTTATCTTAAACAAGAAATTAAATGATATTGAGATACCGTGTGTTAGTTTATTACCATAACTAATTAAGAAGCAAATAATCCTTACACATTTGTATATATTAATATCTCCTCTAAAATATAATTTGATCTATATGAGGTTGTAATATCAAATATTTGCCTTAAAAATATTTTTTCTGTAGAAAATGTGACTAAAAAAAGACACGCAAACAGAATCTTCCAATATGTCAAAAAAACAGAGACACATTCTCATAATAAAACTGTAGTGCACTGCTTCGTCGCGGTGGCAAGAAGAGGGCTAGAGTTTATTTAATTTATGTCAAAATGGAAAATAGTCTTTTGATTGTAATTTCCAAACTAGTAACTATGATCATTCTGAGGTTACTGAGAAACTGCTAATTTTCATAAAGTGCTGAAAATCTCCCTTCTTTTTCTTGAAAATCACGCTTTAAGTATTGTCAAGAGAGATTCCTCAAATTGCAAACAATTATTACAAAGGCAGGTCCTTAAGTTCCATCTGTTGAAGTCCCATTTTAATGCCATATGTCTCGGAGTCGACCCAGGCAGAACATGTTCTTTGTAAAATCCCATTGGTTTTAGTGTGGTTATGTTAGTGAAAATTAATAATAATAATAACAACAACTACTATTATTAAGGCCAGCGTAGTTCAAATAACTTTGTTTTTCCTGTGAATTAAGCCATGTTCCTGAATTATGATTAGGTTTTGTGACAAATAGAATTGGATCTCAATTCAGGAAAACTGGCTCTTGAAATGAACACAGCTAGTGGCTGAACATGTGACCTACTTGTAATTATCTTCTCTTTTCTTACAGATATAATTTTGTAACGGACAGATTTTTTTTTCCTGGCATGTTATAAACAGGTCGTATCATTAAGAATTAATTAAATTCCGAGGCTAGTTAAGAGAATTGCATCCCAGAAAGGGGAAATATAATGCCACACATGAAATTGTTATTCCATGTGCATTTGGTCTCAGTTCTAATAGAACCTGTCAGGTTCTCTTGGAGGTTTAGTGACTCACAGCTGTTGCAAATTTGAGGCATTTAGTCCATTACTGTTCTCGTTTTTGAATAAGT
The DNA here is from genome assembly GCA_013400735.1 of Pomatostomus ruficeps. NCBI lineage: Eukaryota > Metazoa > Chordata > Aves > Passeriformes > Timaliidae > Pomatostomus > Pomatostomus ruficeps. Next base: position 20,769 of record VYZT01061424.1, read on the forward strand.
AAAAGACATGAAAGGTTAGGGAAAATTTCCATTCACCATGAAATAGCAATTATTTATTTGCCTTTTTAATTTTTTTTTTATTCTTTAAGCTTAATTTAACATAGTTGTGACAATGTAAGAGGCTTATAAGAATTTCAAATGTATAAAATACGAAGAATTAGTAATTTTTACTAATTTTCTCTAGTGAACTTTTGCTGATGGTTAGACTCAAAAGTATCTGTGACATAACAGACTTTTTCTTACAGTTAAATGTATATTAAAAAAAAAAAGAAATACGCTCAAAGGAGAGGAAGAATAAAATTTAGAAAGTGCCACAGTCAGTGACAGTCTTAAGGAGGTTTGGATTCATACTAGAAGACAAAAAGTCACCTGCATCTATGTAGTTGCAACAGGATGTTGCTTGAGCATTGTAATTTTGTGTGCATTTCCCTCAAATGAGTTAAAAATGGAGGAGGACTGCAGAATGTTGGTAAGTTATGAAGAACACAGTAGGTAACTGATAATGCAACATGAGTTTAAGAGCATTTGACCATGTGATCTTTAAATGATACTGAGACTATTTTTCTGTATACTCAAAGCAAATTCTTAAATTCTGCTGCTGTGAAGAAGGAAAAGTCTCAAAAATGTAACATATTTTCAGTAGCCTTCCAGGTAAAGTCATGTATTACAAAGGCGATCTCCTAGAAAATTAGAGCAATCGTGGGGGTTGGGGAGTCTTAATTAATTGCCCCATTTAAAAGTGTAAGATACCTCTCTGGATAAATTCTGCAGTTCCTTAAATAGTCATCACTTCGTTATCAAGCCTGTGTTACAGTAAAATGAGGTAGCCATTTACTTTTGCTGTGTCAAAGCTGTTTCATTGTTGTTCTCCAGCATTTTTAAGAAAGCACAAGTCTTTCCTTATTAAATTTACTTGATAATCAGCTAACAAGTCAGTCTGAACAACACTTCCTAATGATACTTTCTTATCACTTAAAAGTAAACTGACAGAGACTTCTCTGTGTTCTGCCTCTGCTTCTCTGTTCTGAACATGAGCCGTCTCCCCTGGCTCATTTCCCTCTTCTCTCCCAAACTTGCAGTAATGATAAAAAGTACATAGTGCACAAAAAGTAACTGCAATCATGTATCATGTTTTTAGCATGTTGAAAATTTTCATATAATTTTCTCTTTGGAGTCTATTGCCTACTTATTTTACATGCTGAGCTTCAAATTCCTGTATGAAAAATTGAGTAGTCCAGGAATTTTCTCTCTTATTTGTCTTTCTGTACTCTTTACCATAGAGTGACAGTTTGGAAGAACTGTACAGAGAATGCATTATGTATGTTCTTTGCCCAAATACACAGGGAGGATTTCCTTGGCAACAGCTTATTAGTGAGCTATTTGTGTTGAGAACACTGATCCCTATTGCTTACCTGAACTCTGCTGGAGCACTGCACGTGCTTGGCATCTCTGGAAATCAACCCATAACTATGAGTCAATAGCTTGGGGCAAAACTGGTAGCAAAGAAGCACTTTTGATACAAATTGTCATATATAAATAAAAAATTATTTGTTAAAATTCATGTAATGAGAATTTATGATGAGCGTGTAAATAGTTTCTGGAGAGCTCTGCCAGTCTATAATCTCAAATCTTGAATCTCAGTTCCCATTTTTTCAACAGCTAATGTCACCAATGACTCCTGAAAGCAATTCTTTTAAGTCCTTAATACAGATCCCTCTATTAAGGACCTGTCTCTCAATATTTTCTGGACTTCTAGGTGTAATGAGAAACAGACTTTTTCCATCAGAACTCAAGTAACTAACTAAACTGTTGCTAAGGCTGGGTCGTGACTCCTTAAGCTTGCCTTTAGGAAGTTACATATACAGAATATATTGACTAAGGTCTTGGTGGCAGGACTAAGTGAGGAGTACAGACTACCAAGAATAGCAGCCCCTTGGGAAAAATGTGGCTGGTGCCAGTGCTTGCTATGCATAAAATTTGATCTGGGCAGAACCGAATCAAATGAGCTTTAGAAAAGACACTTATATTAGCAGAAAGGTGGAAGAGGTGACCTACAGTATTTTTTCCCACTCGGAATTCATATACCATTATATTTCTCTGCAGAGATACATTATTCACTCATTAGAAGTTATCTCTGTCATATAAGTGATGAAATGAAAGTCTCACTTCAGCAAGCATGGCCTGAATTTTTTTCTGATCCTTGCTAATTCTGACATTGACAAACCACTGCAATGAGGGCCCTGTAACCAGGAGGCATTTCCTGATAATGCTTTCCAGTCATCTCACCACTTCAGAATTTCGTGCTTACCTGAAATATTCTTTCCGTAGACGTGTAACTTATTCCCATAATATGGGGAGCATGGAAAATACGTTTGGCCAATGCATTTGTATGCACACATAAAAAAGGGTCCAAGTACATGTTTCTGCAGTACTGTTTTAAAAGCATTGATAATCTTCATCTAGGTCCCCTATAAATAGAAATAAAATTTCTTATCAGAATTCAGAGATTCATAATTTGAATTTTCCTAATTGCTTTCAAATTACAGTGTTAGTAAAATGAATAGGTTTCATAGAATATCATGAATTGGAAGAGAATCACAGGGATCACTGAAGTCCAGCTCCTGGCTTTGCACAGGACATCCCAAGAGCCACACCATGTGCCTGAGAGTATTGTTCAAATGGTGCTTGAGCTCTGTTAGGCTTGGTGCTGTGACCACTTCCCTGGGGAGCCTGTTCCAGTGCCCAACCACCCTCTGGGTGAACAACCTTTTTCTAATATCCAGCCTAAACCTCCCAAGACACAACTTCAGGCCTTGTCACTGGTCACTACAGAGAAGCCATCAGTGCCTGCCCCTCCTCATCCCATTAACAAGGAAGCTGTAGACTACAATGAGAACTCCTCTAAATCTTCTCTTTTCTAGGCTGAAAAGCCAAGGTACCTCAGCCTCTCCTCATATGAGTCCCCCTCATCCCATGACCGTGAGTGACCCAGATTAGAAAGGTGTGAAGGAAGCAATGTTGGTGTGCTGCTGTGATCACCATGGCATGTCCTCTCCAGCACCAGTGTCCCTGGAGCTGTGGGCTCTGTGGCTATTGGAAACACTAACCCTAATGGAATCTTGGTGCTGAGGCTGGGGTCCCCATCACAGTGGGTCGTCCAGGTTAGAAGGGTGTGGAAGCAGCAATGCTGACCCTCTGCTCTACTTCCCATGCCTTTTCCTGCCCCATTGTTCCTGGAGCTGTAGGCTTTTTGACTTCCTGGAAATGTAGCCTTAATGGCAAATTCAAAGCATTAGGATAATATCAAGAAGCATGAAATAATACAATGGATGCAATTTTAAATTATATTTGACAACTGGATATTCTTCATCTGATCCTATAGTTCATGTAGCTTGGATGACCTTTCTTCCAAAAACCTTCAGTTTTTGTCAACCTGCAGGATTTTCCAAGGCCATTATCTTCTGGGGACTTCTGTATGTGGAAGATGAATTTGCCTTTTTCTAATTCTTGATCTCTTTGGTAGTTTGAAATTTGGTTTCTTTCTTACCCTTGGTTTGTGTAAGAAAATCCTCTGCTTGTGTAATCTATAATCAAATTGCTTTCCTGAATGTTATAGAAAAGAATAGGATCAAAGAATAAAGAGTAGAGAAGGGGAGGAATGTTTCATAAGTTAAGGTTTTGCCGATTTGGCAGTTTAGTGTCCATAACCCTGATCGTGGTCTTCCTTCTAACTTAATGTTACTAGCATTTACTAAAGAGTGTGGTTTTTAGTAGATACTTAGGGCTCTGTGGTGACCCATTTGTCCACCCCAGGATTGTAATAATTTTTTTAAGACTAAGTGAAACTGTTGCTAAGTGCAATATTTTTCTATTGACCAAAAGCAGAAGTGACCTAAAGATGGTACAAAGTAGCCCTAGAAATCCCAATGTTTAAATAAGATACTTAATGTCATGCTTTACATCCTGCAGTCATGTTTTGTGCTGATTGTCCTGTAATTCTCCATCTAAAGCAGGCACTTGCATAGAGAGGGAGACCTGTCGGCCCACAGTGCACTTTGAAACCCTGAGACCCTGCAGTACTTGCTATTTTCTTTGCTCTTTAGATACAGACTGGGCTTATACACATTGAAAACAGGATTTTGACTCAGGGAGTATATAAATTTAACCTGGCCTCAGTGGAGATAACGAGTGTTCACTGAAAGCACACCCACCATCTGGGGTGAATCAAGCTGTGACACCACTGGCGCTGGGACAATTATGTAAAGAGTTTGTGTACATGGTGGTGGGTGTGCAGGTGCCATAATCCGTGGTCTTCAGAGGCCCAGTTGAATTTCCATGGAATTTAGCTGTGGTCTTTGCTTGTCTGTGGCAAAAGGGAAGACTTAGTCCCTGTTTAGCAGCAAGATAAAACTCCCCAGTGTGGGTTTTGGGTGAAAGTTCTGGGTTTGGTTTTTTTTTACTTTTTGTTTTTGTTTTTGGTTTTTTGTTTGGTTGGGGGTGTTTTTTTGTTTGTTTTGTTTTGTTGGGGATGTTTTTGAGTAAGTGTGTATAATATAAAGTGTACTCAGTGCAGTTTTTTGAGTCTAGAATGAAACCTGTCATAATCTCTACGATCTTAGCTAAAGAACAAATCTATAGAAGTTTCTTTGAGCTTTCAAGTGCAAGTGAATGGTCAAGAATAGGAAACAAATGTAGCTAACCATGAAAAGGTTTTCTGGGTGTAGCAGTTTAAAAACTTGCAAGAGGGAAAACACAGACATTCTCTTTATGCAACTCTGGCTTTGTAGTCTCACTTGAAACTCTCAGATTACCCACATTTTGTGAATGCCTGAACAGAGTTTTCAAGAGCTACTAGACTGTATTTACTGCACAGCTACTGAAGTGTGTTTCAGTACTGGTTTGTTGTTCAAATAGCCATTTATAAACATCACTGACCATCTTTCATTATGAAATGTTACAAATTAATATAGCCTTTAAAATTATTGGCGAATCTGTTCTCTTGTGGTAATCAGTCACTTCTAAAGCACAAGCTATAGCGTCTAATATATAATTCAGTTTAGTAGAGGCAATTATGTTGATTGCAAAATCCATCAGAATACACTGGCTCTAAAAATAAGAGTGTATAAGGCAGTCCATATTTAGCATATTGAGGTTATTAATCAGACCCTGTTCCTTGCATATCATTCATCCCCATGGTGAGTATTTTTCAGCACCCTTGCCAGGGAGTGGCAAAAGCAGGCAGCTCTGCAAGGGAAGGTGAGCAAGGACTGAAGTTGGCAACGCTGCAGGCAGGAGCAAAGCAGCAGCATGGGTAGGCTACAGGGTGGGTTAGAGATGTATCTACAACACAGCTCAAGCCTGTGCCAGGGGGAGTAGGTAGGCTTGAGCACAATTCCTGGGCACAGGCCTCAATGGAGCCCCTAGATGGGCTGCTCGGTGCAATTACAGCTCCTTGGTGTCCTGGCGGCCCTGAGCAGGACCTTTGTGGGATAGATAAATAGAGAATGGTATACGGAAATAGAGGAGCTTTTAGTTGGAGACCCTTCCTGCAGGCTGTACTTCTTAAGAAGCTGTAAAAACACTGCCAACACACGGGATTAGAAAAGCAGACACTGGAATTTGCTGAAATTCTGGGAGATCCTGACTCTCCTTTGAGGGGGAAACTGATTGACATCCTCAAAATCAGGCTACTGGCAACATACAGTTGCTTCACATTTGATTTGATGCAGAAAAGGAGTGGTGACTGTCAAAGGTGGGTGTATCTGTACTTTAATCTCATTGTCCTTAAACCAGAAGAACAAAGTGTCCTTACTCTGTATCTTCAAACGATCTGGCTGTAAATGAGGGTGATTTTCATATTCTTGCTTTCCAACAAGTTTCTGAATTTTTTACAGATAAGCCAAATAATATGATAGTGAGAGTGTAAACTGGTGAACATAAATTCCTGAGCTGCTGCCAGCTTTTTGTGGCAGTACAGTTAGCTCTTAAATAGAGGCTCAAACATGCACTTTTATCAGGATGTAATTGTTAGCACATAGCAATAGCAGTAAATTGAGATGGGGTAGGAATGTCCTCCAGCACTGTTTTCTTCTGCACCAGTGGATATGCTGTACTCCCCACAACACTAAATCTTCCTTGGGCTTATTCTACACTTATCCACAGTGGCACATAGAAACATTTCTGGCATAAGGAATCCAAGCCCCAGGTGTTATAACCATTAGGCTCCTCTGAAGGGAAAGGGATCTGGATATTTCAGATTAAAAAAAAGGGTCTGTGGGATGAGCATGATTTTTTGAGTCTTGGCCAAGTTATGCTCATGATGAAAGCCAAACATTTTTATATGGACTATTTAGTGTGGATTCGAAGCAAAGAGGGTCATTAAAAGAACCCTGCAGGGAAAATAACTGCAGTAGAGTTACACAGTGGAGACACGGTATTAAATTAATAAAGTGTCAAGCTAATTTGTCTCCTGGTGACCTGGTGGTTGTTTTTCCAGTGTTGAAATCTCTGTTATCCAAAGATACTTTTTTGATGAAACCTATCCTGACAGAAAGATGAGCAGTCAGCTAGCTCTGAAACTGCAATTTTTGTAGGAGGTAGCAGGAAATATAATCCCAAAATCTGCCCACAGTGGGACTCAAGGAAGAGCTAAACTAACCAAAACTGCCTTTACTGGGACTGTGAGAATGTGGTTTGAAAGTCTTGATCAAGTTCAGGAACAGAGAGCTTGTTTTGTTTCTGCTCAGGTGGTATTAGATTGGTAGACAAAATTTGACCCCTGGAATTCTCAGAACTGTCTACACACTTATGTAAAGTATGTATTTTATTGCTAATATTTACAAGGGGTTTAGGGATTCTTTTTTTTCTTGTTCAATGAAATAACCAATTTGGAAGGAAAAGAGGAAAATGCTTCACTGTAAAAGAAGCTAAATGACAATGACCATCTCTCTCCTCCAGAATCTCTTACCAGTGTACTGATTGTGAATGCAGCCTAGGTACAAAAGGTTCAGAATTCATCCCCTCATCTTTTTGTGACATTTCAGCATGCATTAATGTAACTGCATAAGAATATTAAGATGCATGAAAGCTATAAAAGCTATCTGTCTGCTGTGTGTGACATGGATATACATCTGTCTTTGTAGATTTTGTAAACACAGAAACTGCTTTGGAAACAGAGGGTATATGGGGGTGCAGCGAAAAGAGACCATGGCTTCTTATGAGAGTGGAAAGTGAAAGAAAATAGACCAAATAACACACACTAAAAGAGAAAGGGAAGAAAAACCAAAAATGGCATTAAAATATAGCTTCATTTTACACCGAGTAATGCCTTTAATTGCAGGTAGAAGTGCTTGTGATCAATTCAGCTAAAAGAACATTCACTGGAGTGGGTTTGCATGCATTTGCAGGTGACTTGTCAGGAATAAATATTTCCATGTAATCTTAAATTATGTTTGGTTTGACTACCTTAATACTCAAAGCTGTATCTAAAATGAGCACCTCCTTCTTCCCAGTTAGGAAGAATTAAGTTCCTACGTGAAGTTATTTCCCATAGAGGCTTTGCTCCTGGAGTAGACTAGCTCAGGGAGCAGGAACATTCTTGAGCACAACCAGTAATTATGGGGTCTTTTTGCTGATTGTAGAGACAACAGATAAGTTTAGGTTTTCTTACCTACACTGATCAAAAGATTCTTCCATCTCACATATGAGTGGTGCTCTGAAGTAATGAAGAGGGTAACTATTGCCCATTTAGGAATTGTGCTGCACTCATTGTCTCACTGGTGATGGAAGCTGTAAAATATTCAGAGTTGTTTGTGAAGTATTTAAATAAAGTGTATTGGAAATGTACTTCAGCATTTTATTACCAAAGGTTATTCTCTATCTGAATGAAGTGGAGGCAGAATAGGTCTCCTCAAGGATTTTTGGATTTAGAAAATAAATGAAAGAATATTTTTTCTCATCTCTAATAGATGACACACTCTTTTTCATTTTTTGGTCTCACATTATTTTCTGGTTTAACTATTGGTTATAGTAGACTAATCTGTATGAGACATGAATTTTATCTGGAATTATTTTTTAGCTAAAATCTTCTTAGGTTGAAAGTTTGTGTTTTCTAAATATAGGGTAAAACTAAATAAAACCATGTATTCATGTTCTTAAAAACCTGTTTGACTAATACAGCAGCAGCTCCTGCTAAAACTCTTTTGCATTATGATTTATACACACACAGTTTGAAAAATGTTTTTGCCATTTTTCTTCAATGTGCTAGTTCCCTGGCCATTAAGAAACCCTGACCTCAAGTACCTCATGCATTTTGCATATGTTGTCTGTTGCATAAAGCAGATTTTATTATTATTTAATGAACCTCTGTATCTGATTCTTCATTTCAGTTACAATACTGGTAGCATTGATCCCATATTTAAAGCTTTTTAGAACAAAGGGAGACATCAAATCGAAAAAACCTAGCATTAAACCAGTCATGAAGCTTTTATTTCTGATGTGCTGTGTTTCTGAGATAGTAGCAAATTCTGTATTATTTCGTTCCAGCTGTTTACCTCTGCAAGCGGACAATGCAAAACAAAGCAAGGCTAGAACTAGCAGACTATGAAGCAGTAAGTACCTGGCAAAAAGTAAATTTCTCTGCTGGCCCTAATGAGCCCATGAAGTAATGTAAAGCATGAGAACTATATAGGCATTATGTGTGAAAATTTATTAGTTATCCAGTTCTTCCAGCTTGTGGGTCTAACACTGCTGAGTAGAATTAAATGGTGTTTGAGAGACTGTAGTGAAGGCTAACTGGACAAATGTGGAGATTACAGTCAATCTCTAATCTTACTCTGCTGTGATCACCATGCCAGGATCATAATAACTTCACAAATTCCAGGTACACCATGAGTGTTTAGGAGCACTTGTTCTCTACACCCTTTAAGGTTTGAATGAAGGATCTATGACAACATTTCCAAAAGCTCTTGATAGACATAGAAATGTAAATCACATTCTCTATAAGTGTTGCTGACACTTGAGCCTTTTCCCATCAGCTAGATGAGAGGCAAAGAGGGTGAGACTAGAGGCATTCTTACTGCCTGACAGCTGTGCTGTGCCTCGGGCAAGGCAAGATAATTGGGGCCAGGAAGGGCCTGAAAAAGAGGGAGTTTGATTAGCTGATGAGGATGGCATTTGATAAGGAGAGAGATGTCTTGAATTCCAACTCTACCTTGAAAAAGTTCCTGAATTTTTCATGAGCATGTCAACATAAAATTCACAAACAGCCCTGGCTACGCACTGAAAGCTGTCCAGCTGTGCCTCTGTGACCTGAGAGCAAGATAGTCAGCCAGGCCTCTCAACACACCAAATACTTCAGCAACAGCACCATGCTGACACACTGTATTGCTTCTTCTGGCACAAGCTTGTTTTTCAGTGTACTGCACTGTGGGGTATGCCTAATTTTATACTTACAGGCCTTAGAAAACTCCCCTTCAGTTACAATCCATGAGAGCCTTTACTGGTATTGACAAGATCTCTAGAAAGTCTGCTCTTCTTTTTCTGTAGTCTTCATTTTCAGTGAGTATGGCACAGAGATGCATTTGCAATGCATAGAAGTATAGTAAAAACAACACATTTTTTGTTAAGCAGGCTGCATACTGCTGCTGTTTAAGCTTGGGAGAGATTGAAAAAGCTCTGTTGGAGACAGTGAAAGTGTTCCAGCATCAATAGAAGAACGAATTTTGCAAAGATTTTATAAATTTTCATTCTGTTATTATTAGTAGGCTGTAGGATAGATACATTTCCTGTACAGTGTTGAAGAACTATAGTCTGCATTTTAAAAAATGAGGATAGCTGTGGGGGTTTGGCTAAACTACCAAAAATGGCAGCCAACATTGTTCAGTGGAAACCATTTGCATAGATGACTGATGAGGAATTGTCATGTGGATCATCCGGTATGGAGATAACTGCTGTTATCTTTCATTATTACATACTCAAATCAAAGATGTTTCTTTGTACTATTTCAAAATTGCTAAGCCAGTATTCAATACATAAAAATGTTTCAGAAATCCCATGTTCTGCTGAAGGATGCATCTATCCTTTTTATCAGAGTTTCAAAACTGAAATTTTCGAGGCATTCAAAAGTATTCCACTTTATTTTGGTGTCAAGAAAAAACTTTAGATCAGATAAGTAAGGTCCATTTACATTGACATAAATATCATGACTTGTATTACATCTTGGTGACGGGGAGGTGAGGAGAGGAGGGAAGGGTAAATAGTAAATAACTTGCAACCTAACCCACTAAAATTGTGATGCGTTTTCAGGAGAGTTTGGCCAGGCTACAGCGAGCATTTGCTCGGAAATGGGAGTTTATTTTTATGCAAGCTGAAGCACAAGCAAAGTAAGTTCCTTTGGAAATGAGCAGTTTTCATTTTGCGTGCTTTTTGAAGGGGGAACTAAAAGTGGTTGGGCACTTTTAATGTTTAAAACTACTGTCATCAACACTATTTCTTTTAAATATCCTATGACATTGACAGGGTTGACAAGAAGAGAGACAAGATAGAGAGGAAGATTCTGGACAGCCAGGAACGAGCATTTTGGGATGTGCACCGTCCAGTGGTGAGTGCTGGTGGAGCCGCTGGGTGTGTGAGCAGGGCTGCTGATAAATGTCAGCTTCTGTGGGGCTTTGGGGTAGCCTGGGGACAAGTAAAAGAGCAGTAGGGTGAGGGGTTGGCACTTGCCTCCCTTTTTTTAGGATCTAGAATTTATGTGAATGTTATTTTAGACTGCAGATGTGTGTGCATCCAGGTCACAATTTTCAGTGAATAGATGTGTTGTGCCTGATTTCTTGAATCAGAAGGTACCTGTCTGACTATTATCATCTCAAAGGTTTCCTGAGGTATGAGTCACACAACCAAAATTATCAGCATAACTAAAAATACTCTCAAATAAGTCTGACTTTTTTTTTTTCAGGTCTGTTTTTTTGCTTGCTAAGCTTTTCAACTTCACTCTAGTTGTGTTTCCAAGCTATTTTTGAAATACATAAAGGTTAAATATTGGCTTTGAGCTGTGGGAGTCACACACTGTATAAACAAGATTTATCCGAGTTCTTTGTCAAAGTCCACTGAAAAAAAACTTTAAAAACATAAAGGTTCTTACATATCAACTACCTTTGAGCACTAAAATTGTGAGAAAAAAATGTCAATTGTTACAATAATTCCATTTAAATTGTACCTTTTTTTTTTTCTTTGCTACAGAGCAATATCAGTTTCCCTTACCTAGAGATAAACTTTCATTTTCTGTGCACGGGGTTTGGTATCATTACCAATGAAATCATACATGGACTATATCATTTACTCTAACACTGGGGAGAGCTACTTTTAGTAGGGAGAAGTAAAATTAGGTGATGATACATGTAGAAGAATAGAAAGCAATGAGAATATTTAAATAAAAAATAATAAACTTGAACTTAACTCACATTCGTGAAACTGAAGCAGTCATAGAAGAAACGGATTTTTAGGGAGGATTTAGAATGTCAGGTAGAAAAAATAATTTGTTGTGAAAGATTCCAACCATAGGCAATATATGCAAGAAGACTGGAACATTATTGTCTAATAACTGACATAAAATAAGGAAGGAGAACAGGAAGCAATTTTCCATCTGATGTAGATTGGAGCTACATAAGGAATAGACACAAAATACCCGTGGACTTGAGACCTGTGAAGGTGCAGGGAGTTTTATATTTGCTGCAGAAATGGATCTAAAGGTTTTGAATCTGAGAATGAGATGTTATTTTCAGGTTTGCAAGAGATGAATTGTTGAAGCTTCAAGAGAGTTAAAGGGACCAGGACAAGAGGAAATTGAATCTGATTAAGAGCTTTGACTGAACTGTGGATAAATCTGCCTGGTCCAGCAGATGTTTTTAATCTGGCTGTAAACATACCTAGGAAATATCAGAGGCAAAAGACTGGCTTACAGTCAGCTGTGTAGGCTCCTGGCTTTAGAAGATATAAATAGAGGAATAGAGAGGTTCGTACTTTGACTAAACTGCTCCTCTCAAGAGTCATTGAAATAATATTTTTGAAAACACTGTTACGAATTTACTGTCACAATAAAAGCCAGAGGCTTCTTTTGAAAAGAACAAAAGATAAAACACAAACAGACTGAAAAGAAGGTGATGCTAGAGCTAATTAGAATTTGTAGTGGCTTTTCAAGCCCCTCAAAGGCCTCCCAAAAACATAGAGAAATGCTGCTGCAACTCTGGAGAGCTAAATTTTAAAAATGTTTTTGAACGTAATGTTTGGATCAGAATGTGTGTATAATGCATATTTTTATTTACAGTTTTTCACCTTTTGATAAAAGTTCAGAGACTAGGGGTAGTGACAACAGAGTTAGAAATCTACCCCAATGTAATTTTTTTTCCACTGAAAATGAGTTTTGAGAATCAAATATTTCATTATTTTTGTTTATTTGGTTAGTTGGTTTTAAGGTGAGTAAATAAATATTTTTTCAGGATATTCTTGCAGGTGTCCTGGTCCTTAGTTGCTTTATTGCTTTTTTTACCTACCCAGCTACAGTGCTGATACAGAAGCTTTACATGAAAAATATAATCTATAAATATTACATTTTCATTGCATGTCAACCTTAAGTTGATGAAAGGGGCAGAAGAGGGAAGCAAGCCATCAGCCCTAAAGGACAGCGCAGCAGTGCACTACAGGAATGGGAGACATGAGAACAGCTGCATGACCATGAAACCAGGAGAGTGGCGATGCAGAAAAAGAGCATGACTCGGGTATCAGAAACATCATAAGTGTCTCATCAGTTTAAAATAAAGGAAATGAACCAAAATTTGACATGTAAAGAGGATTTGTCTCAAAACCCACTGTTGTTTCATAGGTCCCAAGTCAAAGTCATCCCTGCAGGTGATTACAGAAGTTCTAGAAGATTTATGCCACAGTCTGAGGGACAGACAAGTTCTTGAAAGTCATTATGATGACTTGAAATGTCTTGAAGGACATTTTGATTGGCTGGCCCATAATTTTGTCCTAGGTTTTCAGACTGAGATGATGCTTGGAGATGAGCCAGAGAAATTGGATTTGAAAAGTTTTATTCAAATAATTATCTATGCCTCAATTTTCTTCTGCGAGATAGTTAAGAGAACAGCTTTGTTATCTCACTGTTTAGTTTCCATTCCAATGTTTATTTAATTGCACTTTCCATATGGGGGTGGGGTTTTTTTGGGGGGGTGGGGCGGAAATCGGAGCTGCTAGGTGTCTTTCAGGATATGTGGAGTGCAATCTTGGTCATTTCTGTAAATCCCAATTTCTGCTTTATGTAGAAATATCTTCGCTTACAATTAAAAAGAGTGTGGCTGAACTTATACTGCAGCCTGCAGAGACATTCCTGAACCAGTTTTAATTTTACTAGTTCAGATACCAGCCATATTAAAACTATGGAAATATGTGTCAGGGAGAGCTGTATAAGTTTATCCTAAGCAGCAGACCTAGGATAAAGTCCATGCTGTTATTTCTAAGGTAGAGCCAGTATCTGGCATAAGTCTGGCATAGGTATTATTCACATATAGTGATGCATTTCTCTTTTTAATGGCAGAGTAAACATATCTTAAAAGTCCCTCCACCTGCCTAGAATGTGCATTCTTTTCATAATTTTGAAACTTCTATTGATAACAGAATGTGGAAATAAGCAAAAATTGGTTAGGAGAATTAAGGTGTTAGTAAAAAACAATAAGACATCAAGCTAAATTGGGGAAGTGAGTTACTTCCAGGAGAAAGAAATTGAGAAGCTGCTTTTGTTCAGAAAGAAATGTCATGCGCCCTGTTAAAGTCTTTGAAAGAGAACTTGTTTCAGCTTTCCTGAATTATTATCTCTTTTTAAACCCCATAATCTTACACTTGTTAAAAAGGGACAAACAGGTACTAAAGCAGTAAATCCTCTAAAACATTCTCAAGCCCACGCCAAAAACGGTCAGAGCAAAGTAGCTGTGGCTTGCTGTAAAATTAACGCTTTTAGGTAACAAGCAAGACAGCTGAAGGTTTGCAGCTACAAATGATCCACTTTGCTTCCTGAGTTATACATTCATGCAATAAAAAAGGCCTTTTGGCTCCTTGCTGAGATTCAGAATAATTCAGAAGATAATGGGGGAAATACCCTTTTCTTCTGAAAGTCGCCTGTATACTTTGTAACTGTAATAAGTTGAAAAAAAATTAATTTTCTCCATTGCCTCTCTGACCTTTGCCATCGTTCAGGGTGTTGGTTGTATTACAATCACATTTAGCAGGTTTGTGTGCAGTTGTTTTTAAAAGGAAGATGAGAAATGTGCAATAGATGTTCTAGAAAACTGCACTGGCGTGTGTTCCTCTCCAAAGTTTAAACACTGGCTATGGTTTAGTCATAGTGTGATTTGATAAAGCATGAGCATGAGTCAAGGTGTGATCCAGTTTTTCCATTTTGCCATTTATAACTTGGTTAAACCCAATCCACAGGACTTCTCTTCCCATTGCTGTTACTGGTTTGCTGGATTATGGTGATTATTTTGGTTCTTTGGGAAAAAAAATGGATATCAAATATTGATAAGGGTCAGACTTGATGACCTTAAAAACTAGATTATTCTGATTTTACAAAAAAACAGCAGCAGTATTTGTGTGATTTAATACAGGGCACCAAAGCATCTGGGGTGAGTATGTCTAGTAAGGACAGCACTAAGAGCATGGGTGGGTTTGAGATAATTCACTGCTGTTGTAAAATTCAGAAATGTATCATTTCTGGATTTTGGTGTTTCTTGCCATTGTACCAGGTGTTGTGGGCCAGACAGTGGATTCTTTTGGATTTTAATGATTTTTTCATTCTGTCCTTCAAGATCAGCCTCAGAGACTTGTCAAGACACTGAATTTACCTTGGATAAAATGGTGCACGCGTGTATTTCACTCTCAGTGCTAAACTTGTTTAGCCAGAGAACACTTCTCTCTGCTTTATCATAATATTTTCAGAAAATTTTTAAACATTTCAGAAAGCAAATGTGAATCATGCCATCCAGCTTTTCTAGTGATATATATTCATATAAATTTCATGTCTTCTTTTTCACCTGTTTGACCATATACCCTTACAAAGGAGTTACCTCTAGTGCAAACATGGAATGCAGCCAAACGAGCAATTGTCACTCTTGGATAATTGTCCTTTTGGTAATGAAACAAAGCCTTGTACAATGTTTTAATTTCAAAAAATGGTTATAGTCTTTATGATCCATACTTGCATGTAGTTGAGGCACATATATATAAACCTTCTAGCTGGCCTGCTAACTAAGACCTTTGTGGAAGATTTTGTACTCACATTATTTAGCATTTTTATTTAGTCGAACACTTGAGTAAAGGTGGGGCAGATGGTGTAAAAGAAGCCAAGTTTCTTACAACACTGCAATAAAATTAATTTTTGGAAGTTAAAACTGAGAGGCCACAAATTGTGAAATACTTAATTGATGAGATGGTGGAAGGAGACAGAAAAATGATATGACAATATGGTTTTGAGTAAGACTGAGGTCTGTGTGAAACTAGGAAAATAACCTAAAGAAGTAAGTATAAGGAATTTTTTTTAAATGCAATGCTTATACATTGATCTTTGTATCTGTGGGAATTAAATTTGCTGCTTTAATCCAAAGCATTTTGTCAAGGATCTTCTTAGAAGTCAAAAGGCATATAACCAATTTCTAAATGTCACCTATATTTGCCATCAACATTTTCAGAGACGTGTTAGGCTTTTCTGTTGCCACTTCTTTTCAAGTGAATAACCTAAATTTCTTCTGTATGGAATCTTTAAAACTGCAGTTTCCTGCCTTTTGGGGTAAAAAAAAAATTGAGAAAGCAATAATGAATCTGAGTATTTAACATAGGGGCAACAAAACAGATAAATTTAAC
>VYZT01061426.1:0-28180 GCA_013400735.1 Pomatostomus ruficeps
GAGGTGACCATCCACATCCTGTACTGAACAGATGTTATTTTTACACTGCTTATTGCCATCAATATATTTGAAAAAAAACCTTTAATTGTCCTCCACAGTTCTGTCATCTTGAACTGCAGTTGAGCTTTGGCTACATGAATTTTCTCCCTACAGTAGCAAGCAGCAGCTCTGTATTCTTCCCATGTCACCTAATCTTGCTTCCACTGGGCATATACCTTCCTTTTCTGCCTTGCTTCTAAGAGAAGAATCCTGTTCAGCCAAGCTAGCTTTCTGCACCATCTGCTTGACTTCTCACATTTGGGATTTGCCTGCTCCTGTGCCCTTCAGAGGTGATGTTTAAAAAGTGACCAGCACTAATGGACCCCAGCAGCTGCAAAAGCCCTTTCCCAGGGGACTTTAGTCACTAGTTCCCTGAGCAGCCTGAAGTCTGCTCTCCTCTTGTCCAGAACTGAAGATTTGCTGATACTTTTCCTCCTGTCAACAGAGATTTTAAACTCAATCACTTTGTGGTCGCTGTGGCCAAGATGGCTGCTGATTTGTACTTTGCTCATGAGATCCTCTCTGTTGACAAGCAGATCAAGGAGGGCATCTTTCCAAGTTGGCGTCCTTAGGGCCTGTTCCATAAAGCTGTGATCCAGGTTTTTTAGGAATCTTCTGGACCACGTTGTACCAGCTGTGTGATGCTCCCTGTTAATTTCCAGCAAGTTGAAGTCCCCTATAAGGACAAGAGCAGTTGACTTGGAAGCGTCCCTTAGCTCCTCAAATAATAATTCATTGGTATAATCGTCCTGGCTGGGAGGTCTATAATGGACTCTTGTGATGACATCCACATTATTTGTTTGCCCCTTGATTCTTGCCCAGAGGCTCTCAACTCTGCCATTGCCAACACTGAGCTCCATACATTCTAACCCTTCTATCATATACAGTGCCGCCCCTCTGTCTCTTCCGCCTTGCCTGTCCCTCCTGAAGAGCCTGGAACTGTCTCACAAGGTGCTCCAGTCACAGGACTCATCCCACCAGTTTTCACTTACGCCAATGAAGTCAAGTATCTGGGACTAGGCCAAAGCCTTGAGCTCCTCTTGTTTGTACCTCATGCCATGTGCATAAGCAGAGAAATTTCAGGTGTGTTACATTGTAGTATTTTATGATGTTTTATGATGCCTTTTGTAAATTTAAATTTGAGACCTTGCTCCTCCGTTTTTAAATGGTTTTTTGTGTTTTGTTTTTTTCTTTCCTAGAAAACCAGACTAGGTCATGGTTAAAACTAACTTAGGTTGGGGCTCCTTTTTTGTCTTAGGAAGCTTATATGAAATGATTGATAAGGCCCTAAGAGACCACATATACACTCGCTTAATTTCTGTATTTGATTTCCTGTCTGAAATCAGGAAATTGTGTTGTCTTTAACAATGATTAAGGTAAGTTGAAGCTGAATTACTTTCTGAAATCAGTAGGGTATTCTTCAAGAAGTTAGCACAATTGATGACATAATTTTGGAAGAACTTCCTTTTGTTGCCTATGGAAATCTTTCTGAGCAAGCCTGGATTCATTCTCTAGTGCTGTCACTCAGTACCTGATACTCAAAACCCATGTGTCCAGTATAAAGGCTGGAAAACCTTTTTATTGCTACTTGAGAAAAGAACAGGTTTTATGTTGATGCAAGGTGACTAAAAAGCTTCTGAGTTTGTGTCTGAACAGCATTTTGCCAAGTTGTAGGCACAAAGTTGTAGAAACAAAAGGAAAATGGTACATTTGTGCATTGGCTCTGTATCAACAGTAATTTGGCTATGGTAAGCTATCCTTTGAACTAAAGGAATCTTATCACTAGCAAAAATACCCAAGTTCAAGTTTGAAGGCATAGGAATAGAACCAATTCCTTGCCATACTTAGAAGTTAACCTCTACTGTTACATAAACAGGCTGCATCTTATCAGCAAAGCCTTCATTCATAGTTCTCACATGTACACTACTGGTAAGATGGTCCAGCTGTACACTGAACTATTTATCTCCAAGAAAATTGTATTGTGTCTGCAGTGTGTTCAGATTTGCTTGGATATGAGATAAAACCATGCATTTGTGACATAAGAGCTCAATATAATGTCACGTCAAATCAGTATGATCGTCTGCATTGTAAATGCTTTGTTTTCTATATTCCCTGGGTTAATAGAATGTACTCAGATTGAAGATTTTTTTTTTAGAATCATAGAATCATCAAATATATGTCAGCAGCATTTAGGGCGATGAGCTTAGAATGTTCTGTATTATAGATATCATCATTCGGTCAGTGAATTCTAGCAGTCTTCAAAAACTGAGAGGTGAAATGTTTGGTGTAGTAGGCTGTTGAATGCTTGGCTTCCTTTGCCAGCAGTAGTTTATAAAACCTTCTACTCAACATTTTTAAAGTTACTGCTACTTTTTTTTACTAAGAGGAACCATTTGTATGGCATATCAGTGGTTATAATGGGCAGTGCTTTTGTCAAATACCAGACTGAGAATTGAAAGCAGTGGCAATATAATTCAGAGATTATATGATTCAAGATTAGGTGAGAAAACATGTTTTTATATGGTCTTTGCTTTATCTGCTCTGTGAATAGAGACTATTGGATTGATTACTTGCTACTTTACCATTTGTGTGTATATTTACACTCATTAAAAGGCTAAAAATCACAGTCATATTTCTTTCAGTGTTTTAATTACACAGATTCAGGTGTCCAGACCACTGTCTCTCAGGCACATACATAAATGCTTAAGGAGTACCTTTAATTACAACATGACAAAGAAAAGCTGTGTTTTAGTGGCATCTCGAGTTTGATTAGAAAGCAAAAGCTTCTGCTTATAATTGTTTCTATTAAGATCTGTACATTTTTCTCATTTAGGGCACCAAGAACTAGATGGGGATTAAAGCATGCCTTTTAAATATTTTGTAAACTGCTTGTTCTGTTCCTTAAATTGACTTCTAACACTATTAGTTTATGAGGAAATGGGGTTTAGTTTTTTCGGATTGTTTTGGTTCTCAATGAACATTTGAAACTTGGATAAGATTTCTGTAGTAACCAAATTATATTTTATACCATGTAAACAAAGTTGTCAAGAGTCATACATTACATGTAGCTCTGGTGGTGGCAACATAAAGCTAATATCAGTAAATGAGGGAATGGGAAATCAGTTGCCTTCTCTTTCTAGCGTGCAATCAGAGTAAGCGCCTCTATGATGGGCAATTACTTTAACTGCCTGCCTAAAGCAGCAGCGAGTTGCATGATCAGTCCAATGCACAAGATTATACCCTCCTCACTACTTAATGAAGAAATTCAGTCTGCACTGATCACTATCATATAATTCCAGTGCACTGCTTTTAAATTTGTTAAGAAGCAAAAAAAGTACTAAGATAACCCAGTCGGAAGGCAATGGGAAAAATAATATTTCAGTTATCACAGAACTGTCCAGGCTAGAAAGGACCTTTAAAAGATCATCTGGTCCAGTCTTTTGTGGGAAGGGGAGCCTCAGTGAGATTATGTAGTGCCCTGCTGAATTGCATCTTGAAAACAAGTATCAAGAACTCAAATGTGAAATTCCTATTGCCTGTAGCACAGAGTGATATGGTGATGGCTCAGAATCAGACTGTAAAAGCTTTCACTTTCTGCTGAAAAATGCCAGATATTTTCCTTTATTTGCATTAATTTTATTTAACAGACTTGGCCTTGCTTTAGTTGAAATAGGTAGAAAAAAAATCATATTTAAAACAATTTATAATACAGGATGTCTCCTTCTAGTTGTGGTATTTCTAGTGAAATGAAATCATGAGCATTCCTAATCCTTTGTTTCAGTCTATGCTGTTTAGTAATCTGTGAGGGAAGAAAGCCAAATAAACAGCTGGCATGTTTTAGCGGTTACTACCAGCTTCTCTCTTGGCTGTCTCTGTTGAATATGAGGGATTGCCTGGTGAATTTAAAGGCAGGGCTGAGTGCCACACATTCTCATATTACACTTTGACTCTGCTGTTACACTGAGCAGTTCTGGCACAAAGGAACTCTGCAAGCAGTGTGGCTGCTCCTTGGTAGGAGAGAGTGAACCCTCTCCAGGGCCAAATACACACTGTGACACCCACTCCTCATAAAGACTCTCACAATCCCTCACAGTTCTGCTTCTAGTGTAGGGCCTCTGCCTCTGGCCATAGTCACTGAAGTAAATACACACTAACATGCGAGAAGTAACATCCCTCTGTATCTCAAAAGGGCAAAGGTATTGTGCACTTTTTGTGTGATGATGAAATGAACGTAAAATGGATATTGGTCATGGTGATGAAGAACAGGTGGTGGGGATGCAATGTAAGATATTGCAGTGAAGTTTGTTTCACTTCTGAGAATGACTTTTCCAACAAGGAAAAATTTAGACTTAGTTAATATTCATTAATTAGTTTGCATTGTAATTGCAGTCAACAGAGCATTTGCACAGTGTAGCAATATGCAGACTCTTATTGTTTATTTTAATTCTATCTTCATAATTTTTATTTTAATGTTACCAGTTTCAGTCTGTAGAAATTGAGAAGATCGATATTACTTTATTGCCTCAGTGTGGTTTTAAAAAACCTCACCAATTTTGAATTAATGAACACCAATCAATTGCACATAATTTTCATAATCCTATTCCTATCTGAGAGTATTTTATCTCACTTTATTCCTATTCTTCTGTCACTATCTCAACTTGTTGGGTTTTCATTTCACTTCAGGAGTAGCTAGTATTGAGTTACACACTGATGTGAAATCAACGCTGCCATTTGAGAAGGGAACTGCTACTCTGAATTTGTAATAATTTATATTTATTAATGAATACAAATGTACAGAAATTGCTTAATTGAATTCAGTAAAAAGTTGTTTTGTTCAGCGGGTGCTTACAGTTTTGTATCATGGTTAGCATGAGGAGGTTCCATGTCTCACTCTGGCATCTAGTTGGTGCTGTAAAATCTGCACATTGAGCTACGAGATTTTACAAAGCCTGAATGTTACCTATGGGGTGCTTAACTCTGTTTGGCTGTGTGTCTGTTTTCATTTTTTATGGCAAACGTTTTCACTTAGCATTTCATATTTCTAGAAATTTGTTTTAATTTTAAAATCTTACTTGAAATGCAGTGCAAAATGCTGTGATCCCTGATCTCAATTTTGTTCTTTCTGGTCTTTATGTCATTAATGATTTCTTCTCTTTAGATAACTGCATGTTTTTTTGTAACTGCATGTTTCTTGTTCAGAAATCAACATTATGACTTAAGTCTTATGTCCAGTGTAAATTTTAGATGTAAAATTTATGTTAAAAATGTAAAATTTATGTAAATTTTCAGCTCAGGCCTCCTGTTTTCACTAATTTAAGTCACACAGTTAAATATGGGTGTTTCTATATTTCTTTATCAGATTCTGAGTCTCGTGCAAATGACCATACTCTTACTTATATCTTGTCTTCAGTTTGTGCTGGGTGAATCCTGTACTTGTTAGTACGTCAGCTGACTTGCAGTTACACTTCAGAATATTACCAAGCAATGCATGCATATAGGTGCATACACCACCTTTCTATGTAAAGATTTTAAAGACACAGGTAATAGTTTTTTAATTTGATAGTTTAGTTATCTAAACCCTCTCTTAATTGTAAGTGTTAGATTCTTATCACATGTCTATATACACAAACTTAATCTACAAAGTTATAGCTTCATTTAGATATGCAGTGTGAAAATACTGGCTTTTGCAGCCAGTGCTTAGAGTCTGGCTTATTGCAAAGCTGCTTGCTCTTTGTACCCTAATCCACAACTGTTCTAAAGCCTTTTGCCTGTAAATCTCCTTTAACCCATCCCTCAGCCCCTACTGAACTCTGGTAAGTGTGGTAAGCCTTTTCTGTTGAGGGTAAAAAATTTATTTCCCAACTTAATTAAAATGTACGTATACAGTATCTTTCGGAATGCTGGGATACAGGCCATCCAATACTAGAATTGTATATTCCTTTTCACTGACTGATTCCTTTTTACTTATTCTGGTGTCACTCTTAATTTCATTAATTTTTCATTTTCTGCCTCCAGGAAACTTCTCTCTGATTCTGGCATGTTTCCCTCTTTCTCCCTAGTGAACATACTTGAGACAAAGGAATCTTTTAGCTTTGCAGCACTCTCTGCCTCATCTGTCAGCAACTCGCCTCCATCCATCACATCAAGAGACTACAGTCTCCCTCAAAATCTCCTGATCCTTATCTATTTGTAAAACCTCTTGTTTGTCCTTCTATCATTGACTAGAATAGTTTTTAAAAATTCCTTTTTACTGTGTTGCTTTTTGTTTTTACTGTTTCAACAGATGTCTCAATTATAGCAATAGTAGTATTTGACTACTGTTTGTAAGCACAGTCTTGGGAAGAAAAAGAAAACATATAGTTAACAGCTGCAAAATGCTTCAGGATTATATCCTCCTGTGGATTTTACAGGAAACGTTCATTGACTTTCCTGAAGCAGCAGAAGGCTTGCCTTTCATTAAACAAAGAAGCTGAAGTATACATAATGACTGTTCACTGTAATGGCAGGGACAAAAGCTCAATGCCTCTGAATTGCCTCAGCCACACTAAAGGTCACAGTTTAAACAGTCTGCACTGGTTTGCATCAGGTGACCTTATTGTTCACCACAACGTGTTATGCAACCAGTGAAACCAGAAATGTTGTGTTAGGTGACCAGAGAGTTGAATGAGGCTCATATCCCCAGCTGTGAATGTTAGCTACTAAAGGTAACAAAAGGAAGAGATGATCTGAATGTATCCTGGCTGTGAACTGTGGCCAGTTACGTTAAATTGTCTGCCTCTGCAGGAGTGTTCAATGCTCTCTTGAACATGAATAATTTTAGATTTCAGATGAAGAGATAATTATACCAATGGATTTCAGGCTTGTTCCGAAACTTCTTTAGTATCAGCCAGCTTAGTTTTGCCAGTACAGTCCAACGTACCATACCACAAAGTGCTTGGATGTGAGGGACAGGGCAGGTGCTCATGTACTTTGGATAATGGATGAACAATTTAGGATTAACGTGTAAATTGTCATTATGAAACTTTATTTTCAGTAGGTTCTCATGAGCCACGTGAATGTATTTCAGTGAGGCCTTCTTGGATAAAAGTTGCCATTCTCTTCTCTGTAAACAATCCCTGTGTCCACCCCTGGAGGAGGCAACCTTTAAGTAACATTAAATTAGTTACATCTGACTGTTTAGTAAATAGCTTAATTTTTGTCAGTTTTACTGTCAGTGGCATTTTATTCTTCTCTATGGACAAAGAGGTCAGTGCCTACCATCAGCTAGGGTAGACGAATACAGGTAGAAAAGCAGTCCTTACAGTAAAGACCTAGGACTGTGTAGGTGCTGTATAGCAGGTAAAAAAGCACACAGGTGGTGAAGTGCGAGCAAACTCGAAGACATCCGATGTCTGCGTTGCAAGCAGTGATCACACAGTACACCTGCTACCTAATCTTTGTCAAGGGTTTGCTTGGGCACCACCACAAATGAAAGACTCAAGGAGCAATCAGAGGTGCTCAATTAGAGAGCTTTGCATATGTCAACAGGAAACAATAATGTACGAAGGACAACACAGAGGAAATATCAGAAGGTGTTAGAAAACTGAGTAGTTGGATGGTAGAGACTACCATTTTTAGTTCAGAACTTTTCTTCCCAGGCAAGAATAATCTATATGGCACTGGCTGCAAGTTTCTTGTTGTCGTCTGAATCTACATGTCATCTTCTAAATCTTACATGTCTGAATACTCATTATCGCTGTTACATAATATTGTTTTGATTAACTGATACATCATCAACTTAGACTTGAGTTTTTGCAATTCTAATCTGAGATTTTTGCTCAAATCTCTAAACCACCAACCAAGTTATATTTTCAGATAACCCGGTCTTTTGTTTAAGAATACATTGAGTTATATTGGAATAGATTTGTAATATATACTATTATATATTCTAATAAATAAAAATAGTAAGTATAGTTAACCTCCACCTTCAAACCATCCTGACAATTTCTACGCCTAAATCATATTCAGAGCATACCTACTGTCTCCAAAATGGTCATTTGCCTGAAGACTTTCTATCTTCACATGTGGAATTACAGAATCACAGGTTATGGCTGGAAGGGACTTCTGGAGGTATAGCCCCATCTACCTTCTCAAAGCAGGGTAAGTTAGAACAGATTTCTCAGGGTTATGGCCGAGGTATCTCAAGGTTGTGTTCAGCTGGACTTTGAATGTCTCCACAGACGGAGACTGCAAAACTCTGTGGCCAACCTCTTCCAGTGTTTGATCACAGTAAACAAAGCCCCAACAATTCTAACATTTAAGTGGAATTTTCTGTATTCTGCCCATTGTTTGTTCCTATTGCCTCTTCTCCTGTTACTGGATACCACTGAAAAGAGTGTGGCTTCCTTTTCATTTCATGTCCCAGTCAGGCACAACATTTCATATATATAATAATTTATACATACTGGTAAGATCCCCCTAAACCCTGTTTTCCAAGCTAAACAACCCCAGCTCTCAGCCTCTCCTTGTCTAGAAGATGCTTCAGTCCCTTCATCTTCTTTGTGGACTTTTGCAGGACTTACTTTAGCATGTCTGTACCTCTCTTGTACTGAGGAGCCCAGAACTGGATACAGCACTCGAGGTGTGGCCTCACCAGTGCTGTGTAAAGGATCACTTCCAATAACCTGCTGCTAGTGTTGTTGGCCTTTTTTGCCACAAGTGTGCATTGTTGACTTATGGTCAACTTGTCCACCAGAAGCCTTGGGTTCTTCTCTGCAAAGCTCCTTTCCAGACAGTCAGCTCCCTTACTTTTCTAATGTCTGGGTGCAGGAATTTGCATTTCCCAGCTGATCAGGTCCTGCTTGGTCTCTTGCTAGCCTCATTTCTATGAAGTCTCTTACTTTGCCTTCCTGAGATTTCTGTTTCAAATACAAAATCTCAAGTTTAGGATTTTACATTGTGTACTTTTCGAAGACTTTGTCATGTGTGAATCAGATTCAGTGATGAGCTAACCAAAATTCTAGGGGTATTCAGATATAGATTTGGTTTCTTACCTCAAATTATTTTGGTTCTGGATTGTATAATTAAACAATGGTGAAATGCTTTCTGATTCATAGTCCCAGCTAAAGATTTTGCAATCCTTGCCCATATCTGTCTTCGTGGAAGACTAAGGCCATAACAGAGTTGTACATACCCCTTCCTGACAGAGCATTTTTCAAGAATTCCTCACCATCTGGTTATTTGTGGTTTCCTCTTACACTTTCTGACTTTATTATTAATTTTCTACAAAATACTGAGCACCAGCTCCTCTGTAGCCTTCTTTACTTTTCAACTGACTTAATTTTAAAAGCCCCTTAAGGTTCCTAGCACAAGACACCTTGGCATGACATGCGCTGTGTTGTCATATGACACTTGATATTTTCATGCATTTTCTTCAAAAATCCCTTGGTCTAGGCTGAAACATCATGTCTGTCCTTTACAGTGATGTGGTATTGCAGTGTCAGGTCTGTGACTGAAGCAACTGGTAACTTGGAGCATGTGGTGCCTGGAGGACATGTGATCCTTCTGTGGCTGGAGAACTGTCAGTACCATAACTTTGTCAAACTCATGCAAAAAAACTTCCTGTATGAAATAACTTGTTTGCTTGGCCCACTAGGGCTGGCAGTTGGGAAGCAACTAACTTGGAATTAGGAAATTAATAGAAATACACGAGGTCAGGAAGGGCAACTTTTGGTTGAGACAGGGAAGGATTCAGTATTCAGGAAGGCTCCAAGAGGCTGACATTTAGCATGTAGGTGGCAAAATGCCATGCTGGGAGGGACTTTCACTGGATAACCATACACTTCACTGGAAGATTGAAAGGCAGAAAGTTCTATTTCTATGTGCAGTAATGGAGAACTTCTAGTGCAGGTACCATATCACCAGCTTGGCTAGGGACACCCTGTCCTCCTGCACAGGAGTAGTCAGGCATCTCCCTCCAGTGTCAGATAAACCGCAGTCCTGGGCCTGCTCCTGGGTTTCCATCAGCCACCTCCAGTGAGGTCTGCCTAGACATCAGACCACTTGCTCCTCCCAACCTGAGACCACCATCACTTACTAGACACCCACTAGATCCCAGCTAGCTTTCCAGCTATTTTTTTTTCTCCAGCTGCCCTGGACAACACTAATGTCTTGGTATTTGTTCCAAGAGCCTACTCCAGCACTATTGGGAAAGACTTTAAAATGTCAGACAATGAGAAGCAGCAGAACATTAGTGAGTCTTTTTGGGTTTTCTCAGTTTCGGGAACTGGGGGCAAGGCTATACCAGGAAGAGAAATGAAAGGAATACAGTTTTTACATGTTGATTACACAAGACAAAAATGGGACAAAGATGGGATATACTCCACAAACAAGCCTTTCCCCAATCTCACATTGTTGCATTTGCCCAAGAGCCCTTGAATAAGAAATTATTGTATAATTATGTTTTAAATATTATTGTATAATTATATTTGTTAACACTATTCCTGTTTACATCTGTCAGTGAGTAATGTTTGTTTTCTTAAAAACATTTTAAAACAAAACCAGCAGGGCTATTTCCTGGATGTAATGACAATTTAGTTTTCAAGTTATCCTTTCTTTCTCTCAGCCCAGAAGACAAATGCCATCACTGTATACCCTCATTCTGGGTCAAGCTCTTAGCTTCTGGTATGTAAAAGAGCATCCTCAGATGACACTGAAAGTGTGATTGGACCAAGAGTGTGTTTGCAAGATAGAGCAGAGGCATCTGGCATCAGAGCCAGGGAGCATGTGGAGGGAGGAGAAATGCTGGAGTGTGGCTGGGTGACATCCTCCAGTGAGGCATTCAGAGTTGGCAGGTGCTTGGGGCAACTGTCTCTTGCTCTGTGCTAGGTGGTGAGCACAGCAGTGGTGCCTACTCACTGCTTTCACAGGTTCGGAGCCATACTTTTAGCATGACTACTGGAGGAAGGCCAAGCAGGAACAGATGGGTAGGGAAAGATGTGTGTGAATATAGATGGTGGGGATGGCATAAGCCTTCATGCAGAGGAGCCCAGGGTACAGTTAAATTGTGTTTTATAAAACTTACTTTTTTAGCAGTTGTATGGGATGAGAATCTGCCCATTCCCACTGTGTCCTAACCCTTGTGGACATATAGGAGAGAGAGTACAGGACAGAACAGGTTTAAGTGTTCAGTGTTGCATCTTATTAATGTGTGAAGGAAATTCAGCATGGGTTGAATGATCTTGTCCTCCCTTTTGTGGTACAGCCTGGAAAAGTTTATTAAACTTGGAGACAGTTAGTGGAAAAAAGTGGGATATAATTGTTGGGAGAAGAGGAGGAGAGATTTAGAAGGAATAGTGAGAGAGGTTTTAGTTTTTAAGTAGGTAAGTTAGGAGTTGTGATACCAGGTGTGGATGTAGAGGAATGACCTCCCCGATGTACTTACAGTTTGGATTTGCATCTCTTTTATTTCTGAGACTATGTCCACTGCAGTTGTACTCAAACTTGTCAATAAATAGGTGAGGGCCTTCCAAAGACTACAATGAGGCAGAGGGTAAATTCACTGACAGAGTGTAAATTGGATGGGTTCTGGTGTTCACGGAATCATGGAATCCATTAGGTTGGAACAGACCTCTGAGACTGAGTCCAGAGGTCTTTTCCAACCTAATGGACCATGCCAACTAGACCATGCCACTAGACCATGCCACTAAGTGCCACATTCAGTCTTACCTTAAACACTTCCAGGGACAGTGACTCTACCACCTCTCTGGGCAGCCTGTTCCAATATCTAATCATCCTTTCTGTGAAGAATTTCTTCCTAATCCCCAACCTAAATGTCTCCTGCTGCTGCTAAAGGCTGTGTCCTCTTATCCTGTTGCTGGTTACCTGGGAAAAGAGACAGACCCCCACCTGGCTACAACCTCCCTACAGGTAGTTGTACAAAGTGCTAAGGTCGTCCCTGAGCCTTCTTTTCTCCAGGCTAAACAATCCTAGCTCCCTCAGCTGCTCCTCGTAAGACCTGTGTTCCAGACCCTTCACTTTCTTCATCACCCTTCTCTGGATTTGCCCGAAACTGGACACAGGTCTCGCGGTGTGGCCTCACCAGTGCTGAGTACAGAGGGTCAATCACTGCCCTGGTCCTGCTGGCCACACTATTGCTGATACAGGCCAGGATGTCACTGGCCTTCTTGGCCACCTGTGCACATGCTGGCTCATGTTCAGCTGCTGTCGACCAGCACACCCAGGTCCTTTTGCCACTTTCCAGCCACTCTTCCCCAGCCTGTAGCGATATAGGGAGCTGATGTGATCCAAGTGCAGGACCCAGCACTTAGTTTTGTTGAACCTCATACCTTTGGTCTTGGCCCATCAATNAACCTCGTACCTTTGGTCTTGGCCCATCAATCCAGCCTGTCCAGATCACTCAGCAGAGCTTTCCTACCTTCCAGAAGATCAACACTCCAAGCCAACTTTGTGTCTGTGAGTTTGCTAATGGTAGACTCAATCTCCTCGTCCTGATCATCAGTAAAGATATTAAACAACACTGATCCCTGGGGGACACCACCAGTGATTGGCCACTGACTGGATGTGGCACCATTCACCACCCCTCTCTGGGCCCAGCCACCCATCCAGTTCTGAACCCAGCAAGGCGTGCACCTGTCCAAGCCATGGGAAGCCAGCTTCTCCAGGAGTATGCTATGGGAGACTGGCTGGCATTGAGCCAGTCTTGTGGGGACAGTTGGCAGGCCTTGGCCTGTCACCGCCATCGCATTTCAGCTGCCCAGTGCATTGGCTCCACAGGCCGTCTTCTGGAGGTTAAGATAAATCTCTGCTGGGACAAGGTCTAGAGGTAGGTGTGCCATCTCTTTAATGTCACTACTAAATTTGGCATAGAGCCAGGAGGTTGGTCTTTCATATTCCAGTTAATGACTAATTTAAAGGACATTGTGAACTTGTAATGCAGATTGTGAATGACCAGTGCTGTTCAGAGAAGTGACCCTAATGTTGGTGATGGTAAGTCTGGGCTTACCTAGGCTACAGTTAGGCCTCTGCCTTTTCTTCCCTTCCCAACACAAACATTCAGTTGTCACACAGAAAAAGTCACGGGCAGATGGAGGAGAGGAGCAGACAGGTCTCTTTATATAGGGTTCAACAGCGATTCAGGACTTTGGAGGTACAACATTTAAGGGGGACATGTACCAAGTGCTACAAAGGCCTTTTTAAAGTATATAAGAGAGCTTAGAGGATAGATACCACTGGTGTTACCTCATTCCTAGTCCTCAGATGCCCTAAAAAAGCCTGAAACATAGACACGTGTGAAATATTCCCATCTGGGAAGCTGTCTTCATGCTGATTTAGCCAAGGAGGTCTCCTAGATGGATATGTGAGTCAGAAACAAGAAAAATTATTGTAATTGGGGTATGGCAAAGTTACAAAAAACTTTGTACCATGAAAAAACCCTTAACTTTTAGATCTTAGCTCAAACTTGTAAAAAATGCTTGTACCATGAAAAAACAAAACTTCACCAAAACACTAGTACAGAAGGTAACTATCTAGCCTGCCTCCACACAAGCATTCCCAATTGTTTGAAGTTAAGTGAAAAGGAAAGGCAAAAAGTTGTAAAGCAGCAGGTGCGTTCTTCGCTTGTTCTGAGATGCCCAAGCATCTCTTTTACCACATGAGTTTTGCACATCAGTCAGGATGTTTGAGAAATACACACTCCTTTTTTCTATAAGTTTTCGAAGTTTTTATGGTAAAAGACTAATATGTTTTCCACACTAGGATTTGAGAATTGAGATCTGCTTTTCTGTAAAGTATATTGATAAATGCTGTAAAACATTATAGGTAATCTACATTTTAAAGCTGATATTTGATATTATAATATTGAGGGGTTTTGTAATAGAGAAAAAATACCCCTGGCCTGAACCTGGGATTGATTATACATGTGTGTACTTTATTTCATCATGAAAATCCAATTACATACTTCCATGTGATTCAAGATAATATGAGGGGAGGTCTGTTTTGTCGCTCAAATTAAGATTTTTTTTAAATTTAGCTTCTTAGTTATATAAGAATACATATGTTTATTTCTGTAGTCAGTGAGAACAAAGGAATGTGTTTTCCCAGTCTCACCAAAACAATGTAGTAAGGGCAGTAACACCTTCTGTTCTGTCATGTGTGTTTCTGTTGCATACTGCTACTTAAAACATTATGGAAGGAAACTCATGCTTCCAAAGCAGTAGACAACATCATCATCTTACTGTCACAAGGAAAACAATCTTAAAAATACTTTCTTCATTACACCTTGCATTAGTGAGCTACTAAAAGTACACTCCAGGTATTTTGATTCTTCATCTCTAAACGTGAATTTAAAAGGTCTTCTTAAAGTAACTTAATTTCACTTACTTCACATATTTCCTGCTTAATTTCAAATATTTTCTTCTATCTTGGTGCTGATCAGCAGCGAAAGTTTGTGTAATTCATGTTTTTATAACTGATAGCTATATAATAGACCATGTTAAATAAATTGATCCACAGAGTAAAACTGCACTAACTTAGGGACACAATCTTAGGGAAACATCTTTCAGAACTACTTGCTGACAGACACACTGAACTATTTGTATTTTTGTTTAGTGCTCAACTTATTATTGGCATATTGGCAATATTTAATAACAACAATATATATTATGAGGCATTTAATGTGTTACAAACAGCAAAAATGGAAGCTATGGCTTTATTGGTGGTAATATTAAAGGAAATGGCCTGCATGAAATGAGTACAAAGACCCCAAATAATCTATTTTTCTGAACCAAATAAACAACCCCTTGTCCCTCAAAAAAAAAAAACCCAAAAAACATCAGACACAAAAAGGTAGAATAAGAGCATTGCAATTTAACGATGTGATGGTCAGAGGTTTCTTCGGTTTCTTCCCTGCAAAACATGATTAGGCTTTCTGAATGTATCAAATTAAGCTCTGAAGTGATGCCAGTACTGCAGTCCTTAAGAGAGTTCAAAGATGTAGCCTAACAGCCTTTACCTTTGCTGTGCTGTGTCTCCTCTTTAGATCTTGCTCTAGTGTTGTTAACTGTTTAATTGCCAAGTGAAAATTGAGATCTAACCATAGGAATCATTTATAAAGCATATATCTGATACGGATTATCTGATTTTACTAAGTAGAACAATTTTGTGTTCTATCCTTGAACGTCATGGCGGTGAGCATACTAGATATAAATATCTAGTCAGAGAAAAGCAGTTATACTCACTGATTTTGTCTTTTCTGCAAGACATACTTGCAAGCTCTCTTCCAAAAATAATTTTCAAAACTTCTGGTTTTAGAATTCACCACTGTCCTTGGACCTGAGAGATGCTAGTCTCCTTAAGACATGAACAGGTTGGTTAAGGACGGAAAGATCAATAAAGTGAGAAAAATAGTAAACTATTTTATTCTCTCTTACTTGAATGCTTGTTGTCTACATGTTGTTTATTTTTAAGAGATATTGAGTATCTATGAGCGAAGTTTTATGTCTTTTAAAGTTACCCCACTGTGCTAAAATGTCCTTGAAGCACATAAATTTAGGACAAGTAGATATAACACAATGGCAGATAATTTCTTCCACCCTGATCCTCCAAGGTCATTATGAGAAACTCATTTTTAAATGAAAAATGGTATAGAATACCCCAGTATATACTGTATACCTCACTTAGGCCTAGAGCACTTGCTTTTGAAGTACTTATTGTCAATATTAGTCTTTTGGAAACTCGTGACTCGTTTGGATTTTATCTTAGACCTCAGTTTTGTAGAGGCTTGGGATGTTTCACATTTGAAAGATCAGGTTAGAATGATTAATCTTAGTTATGCACGTCTCCTGTTAAATTATGCAAGTCTTGACCTATAATAGTGTTTGAGATGACAAGGGGATTGAGAAGATTAAGTTTCCTTGCAAGGATATATATTCATGCAGAGCTGAATCCAGATACTCAGCAGCAAAGGTCTTGTGGTCCAGTGCTGGAACAGCTTGATGTGTCTAACTTCCACTGAAATCAACAGGACTAATAGACGCTGAATAAAGGCTATTGTCTTGTAATTGGTACAAGACTTGAAAACAGAAATACAAATCTTTGCTGATCAATTCTCTTTACTGTGTTTTAACCCTTATTACTGGCTTTTTCAAGTTTTGGCAAATGTACACATGCTTAATTTACTACCATAAGTGTTTCCCTTTAGCAGTCACATTAAAGCTGATTTGTAGGTAATTGCAGACTGGAGTCTTACAGTGTATTTCATCTGTGTAAAATAGTCACAAGATTGAGGCCACCATATTGTTGTACAAATTATCATGATAATTGCTATTTCTGGTTCTTGTTACAATACATGTCACAAGTAATGGATTAAACTATGACAGTTTTTAATGCAGTCCTATTTTTTTCTACTGAACCAGAATGGATTACCAGAGACAAAAAAAGATTCCAGCCATTAAAAAGTGAATGCAATTCCATTTTTGTCACAAAGTTTTATAAGAAGAAAACCTGGCATATGGTTAATCCCCAATTATAGAACAAAATAATTTAATATTGCTTCAAAATAATTATGATTACTGAAAATATAGTCAACCTTATTCATTTATTAGTAACATACATTCTAGTATTGCTCTATAATGTGTTAAGGTAAATAGA
This sequence comes from Pomatostomus ruficeps, assembly GCA_013400735.1. Lineage (NCBI taxonomy): Eukaryota > Metazoa > Chordata > Aves > Passeriformes > Timaliidae > Pomatostomus > Pomatostomus ruficeps. The sequence continues at coordinate 16,687 of VYZT01061426.1, forward strand.
TGCATTTTAAAAATATGTATTTGTAAACAGAAAACAGTGATATTTTTGAGTGCATCTGGTACATGTTTGAGATAAAATTTAAAATCTATATAAATTTTGTAACACTATAGCTGGTAGGAAATTCGGCTGATTTTAGATTTAGTTTTAATGTCAGTCATATTTTTTTTAAATTCTGTTTAATGATAGTCATCTTTATTGTCACCAGGGATTAAATTAAAAACTTAAAAAGAAGTTAGACTGAGCATTTAGAATTTGAAATAGAAAAAGGCAAGATTGCAATCCACTACCCTTTTAAACATCCAAAGAAATGTTCCTTCTGACTTTGGTGAGACCTGGATCATGAGAGAGAACAGGCATAAGCTGTGAAAGACTCATTTTTATGGAGCAGTCATGAAGAATGAGGCAGCTTCCGTGCTGCAAAGGGGATTCCAACAGTAGTTTACTAAATAATAATGAGTGGTTAATCAGGTAAAGGCAGGAGAAATGGGGAGACTTAGAAGAGCAGAAAAATGTCCTTTAAAGGAAGCAAATATGTACTGAGAAGAAGAAAAAAGGAGTTAAAAGTTTATTAGGAGAAAACATTGAAATAACGCAAAAAGAGAGGGGTGAAAAGGATGGTAACGTGGTGTGCAGTGTAAAGAATACTTGGAAGGGAGATGGTTAATAGGGATAAAACAAGGGACTGTGGAAAGTGGAAAACCAGCAATGATGATTTCCTTCCCTGCCAGTAGCAGCAGCTCAGGAACCTTGGAACAGATGAGTGAAGTCATGAGCTCTGGCAAGGGTATACAAATCACCTCATGAAAGGTGGGAGAGGAAATCTGGGACATGTTGTCTTGTGATGGTAGGTAGGAAATTGAAAAGAGGATTTCATACAGTAAAAATTACTGTTGCTGTTATGTTTTTAAATGTGTGAAATTTTAAAGGCTTTTTCTGACAAACTAGCAAAATTCCTGTGCTCATTTGGGATCACTAGTTGCTCAGCTTGTTAAAAAACTAGAGAGAACATGGACCAGAAGCATTCTGTAGCTAAATTTCTGCATTCAACCTTACTTTTAACTCCACTACCTCTTCAAGGCATTATACATGACATCTCTGTGTACTTATAAACCAAAAAGCTAACTGCTACTGACAGAGATGCCAAAATTTATCCTTGGTGTGTCCACCAGAGACGAATTTCCTCTATATTCTTAATTCAGGCATTCAGTGTGAAATTCAGTTTTTTCTGATATTATTATCTCTGCTTTTCTGCTAGAACTGGTTGATACTACATGCCCCATAGGTCATATTCCCAATTTATTTCTATGACCATTAAGTCTGTGTCAAGACTTGTCGACAAGGATTAAATCTAAATTGTTCAGTTTTTATTTCAGAACTTTATTTCAAGTTTCATAACTATAGAAATGTTGGAAAAAAATAAGAGAAATAAATAAATAAATAAAAGAAAACATTTGGTAATCTCAGTTGAGCAGCTGGGAGATAGGACCACCCCCACCCCACAGCAGAAATTAATAGTGAATTAGGTAGTAAGAGGTGTCCTGGGCACTGCTAATAGCCCCTGTTCAAAGCAGAGCATTAACTCTGAATGGCACCACCTTTTCATACGTGAATGCACAGGAGTAATGTCAGGTGGAAGGAAAATCAGAAAATGCTGAATTTGGTTTCAACTTCTAAATGACAATAGCGTGTTAAAAAAACCCAGAAATTTATTTTCTTGAAAGGGTGTTAATCAAGTGGCCAACTCATGCACAGCTTAGACTGCCTTCTATTGGAAATCTAGGGCCTGGAGACAGTCTATTATCTGCAGGCTGTTTTAACTTCTCTTATTACTATCTATGTAAAATACAATACAGTTTTTCCAGCTTTTAAAGACCATGTGTTGTGTGGCTAAAACAAGATCCAAAGTCAAGATCTGCTGAGTTGTCTGCCTCTTATCTTACCAGGTTTTCCTATCGTAAGGTTCAGACATCTGTTCAAGTACAAATCTGTGGAATGTCACAGTAAGATTTCACTGTACGGAATAGGCAGAATTATCCTGTCTCACCTGATACTAACATCATGTGCCTATCTTGATCTTGATAACAGTGGTCATAATGACTCAAGCTGAGTAGAAGGTGGCTGATGTGTAAAGCTGATGGAAAAGTAAGAATTGCATCTTTCTGGAATTACCTCTGTATCAGAATCCCTTTCCTCAAAGCAAATATGTAAAAGAAACTTCTGTCAAATGAATTATCAGTGTTACATTATTTTCCACTTAAAAGAGAATCTTTATGCCTTAAGGTATTTTTTGGGAGCACTACAGTACTGTGTTGTGTCCATGTGCACCACCAGTGTCTTTCAGAGAAGTCAAAGCTTCAGGAATTTCATGATACATTTTGCTCTAGGGAACAGTGTCCTTCTCTGGACAATATCTTCCATTGTGTCTTGCAGGTGCAATGGTCCTGTGATGCCTCAAAGGTGTTGATCTAGATGACAGAATAATATGGATGGATTTTAGCTTACTGAACCCAAAACAAAAGCAAATAGCATTGATATCTAGAACACTGGTAAATGTTACGAAGATCACAGTGCTTTACTTTTGAGGTTCTTCTGTGTCCTACTGTGAAATACAGATTAAAGTCATACTTCTGGTTGATGTGGGAGAATAAACTCCTTGAATGGTTAAGGTGATGCTATGGATGCTTTGTATCACTGATATGAGAGAAAAAGAGAAAAAAAAATTCTAAAATCTGAATTTAGACTGATAAAAGAAAACTTAATATAGAAGTAGACTCATAGTCCCTTCTGAAAAGATTCAGCCAAACAGGGATAAACTCAAGGTCTCAAAGTGCAGTTCAGAAGATGTTGATTAAAGAAGGCCTAAATAAGCCCTAGACATGTTTCAGAAATGGAAAACCTTATATTAATATTGTTTTGTCTGAATTAAAGTATAACTACTTTGAGCTTGTCATTTTACTAAGGTTTCATCTTAGTCTAGCTTTGAGGGAAAAGTGATGGTTGAAAAGCACATGCAAAAACACTTCTGAAGTATATCAATAAAATAACAGTTGCAGTCTATACATTAAAGCATCAATATGAGATAATTAGAGAAGGAATGAGGGAAGAATGTACAGGAGACTTCTGGTACATCTGCAAATATCATGGTAGTCTTGGTTAAAACCAAAAGCAATAGCTACATGAATACAGGAGAGAAAAAACAGCAGATGTAAACTTTTATGAAACAGATTTAATTCAAACAAGAAAAAAAAAAAAAGCAAGCATGAACCAGACCACTTGTCTCAGTGAAACAGAATAGTAAGAAGTGATAGCCTTGTGTACAAAGGGTTACATTGGTTCCAGAAATAAAACAATTTTTCTTAATGAAGACAATTGCACAATCATATCCGTAGGGGTGTAGATCCATAGTTGTAGCTATGCCAATACAGTAAAGAGGACTTGCCTTAATAAAGAAATGGAGTACATAGTGTTGAAAGATATCAGTTTATTATCCATTATTTAGTTAAGAATAATATTTACAGTCATAACAGTCAAGGCCAACAGAAAGAGAGAAGAAATATCTTTGTAATTTTAAATAATTGTAAATTATCAATTCCTAACCTATATTTGACATTACCCAAGGGTCACAAGTCTCTTGGCAACTTCAGGAAGCAAATTCTGGAATTGGTAGGCCCTTGTATTTTAATGTGGTTATTCTTTTTCAACAGTTGCATGTGCTTCATGCTATACAAAGGTGCACTTTTGTACTTCAGTTGTGTATACAAAAAATACACAGTTGGAAGAATCTGTTCAGATATATATTAGCTTCATAGACTGTGTTAGGATATATAGTGAATGAAAAATTAATAATTAAATGGATGTAAATGTATCCATTGATAGATGTTAATGTATACATTAAATGCACCTGAAAAGTAACAAATGTAAATGGGATTTTTACTGCTGACACAAGACGCAATCCAAGCACTGAAGCATGTAATGCTATCATCGATGCTTTTTCATGCACATGGAATTTCCTTTAGCTCACAGAGGAGGTAGTGCTTTCAACGCAAACTGTCGTGGTTTGACACTGGCCAAATGCCAGGCACCTACAAAAGTTACTTGCTCACCCTCCCCTGCCACAGCTGGGCAGAGGAGAGAGAAAAAATCAACAAAGAGTTCATGAGGTGAGACAAGGAGGGGGAGAAAAAACACTTCAAGGGCAAAACAGGCTAAGCTTGGAGGTTCAAAGTGAGTTTATTATTAACAAAGTCAGAGGAGGATAATGAGAAGTAAAATAAGCCCTTAAAACCACCTTTTTTCCCCCCCAACCCCTCCCTCCTTCCCAGTGACAGTGCAATGAGACGGGGCATGGGGGTTTTGGTCAGTTTGTTACCCGAGGTTTTCTTCCACTGCTGAGGGAGAGGAGTCTGTTCCCCTGTGAGACCATGGGGTCCCTCCCATAGGAGACAGTTCTCCACGAACTTCTCCAGTGTGGCTCCAAATCTCACAAGCAACAGTCCTCCCTGCGATGTGGGTCACTCTAGCATGGGGTGCAGTCCTCCAAGGACAGGCTGCTCCAGCCTGGAAGCAGGGCCCTCCCTCTCCACTGGGTCTCCCACAGGATTACAGCCTTGTCCAGGCCTCCACCCACTCTGGTGTGAGCACCTCTCCCATGGGCTGCAGGTGGGTCTCTGCATCCCCCGTGGATCCCATGGGCTCAGGGGCACAGCTGCCTCACCATGGTCCTCACCACAGCCTGCAGAGGAATCTCAGCTCCAGTACCTGGAACACCTCCTTCCCCTCCTTCTTCACTGACCTTGGTGTCTCCATGTTGTTTTCCTCACATGTTCTCACCTCCTTCTCTTCTCTGGATAGAAAAAACCAGTGTGTCCTGTGTTTTGATTTTCTTCTTCAATATGTTATCACGGAGATGTTACCAACCTCTCTGATTGGCCCAGCTCTGGCCAGCAGCATGTCCTTTTCGGAGCCATCAGGGTTTGGCTCTGCTGGACATGGAGGAAGTTTCGAACAGCTTCTCACAGAAGCCACTGTAGCAGTGTGTGTGTTTCAGGGGTGTGTAAAATGCTGATGCCTTCCCAGGCATCACCTCCTTGAGACGCTGCTAGGTACAGTGCAGCTGCTAACACCCACACACAGTCTTGCCAGATAGCTTTGGCAGAGATGCTGCAGCTGACGAGGAAGTAAAGGCAGGAAGGCCCCCTGTATGGAGATTCTACAAGCTTTATTCCAGCCACCTGTGAAGATAGAAGGACAAGTACAAGAGAAGGGAGGAGCTTCCCTCTGGTACAGGCTCATAAAGGTTACAGGGCCAATGGATTAAGGGCAGAGGGGCGTAGTGGGGAGCCAAGAACCTGTGGGGGAGCTTTATGGGAGTGGTTTAGGAGAACATTCTCAGATAGCAAAGGCTAAATTATATCAGATAGCAAAGGGGCGGGGAGACCAACCCGGATAGGAGAACCCAGGTATATTTGAACGGTGAAAGCATAGCACCCAGGGGGAAAAGCCTTTTTTTCTCTCTATAACTGAGAGAGTACTGGTGGCATAGGCCCACCAACCTCCACAAGCCACCTATGTGGCCACCCTGCTACCAAAAACCAGGCCATGCAAAACCAACATACAGACACATAAAAGGAAAAATATAATTGAATACAGTAAGATTGAATCTATTTAACACGTCTAACTGATGAGACTCATGAAAGACTAAAAAATGCCACTGTGAGATTAGTCTGAGCAGAGACTTTTTGTTAAATATTCAGACAGTAGCAAAGATTGTATTTGGAGTCAGTGTTAGTAGCAAAAATACATATGCTGATGACCTAGATGTACTTTATCATAATAAATCATTATGTTTGCATAGAATATGTCTGAAATGTTGGTTGGAAAAAGTACTAGAAATTCTAAGAATTAAGAATCTTACTATTACCTCTTGATCTAGAATTTGTTCCAGGAGTTTGGAAGGTCATAAGAAGTCTCTTGTTCTTGAGGACAACAGACCAAGCCTAAATCTGGTTTTCTAGCTGATCTGTTATTTTATACTCATGTTTTCCTGGAAGATAGGGCTTAATTGTGCTGTTTGTTACTAAAACCACTGGAAAGACTTGATTGCTTCTGAGATTATGAAACACTTACAGTGAATGTGTATCTCAATGGGATCCATTCCTATTTGGGACACCTCAAAAACTTACTGGACACTATCTGTAGCACATGGCATAAAGAGCCTCCTATTTTGCATCCCTCTGTTCAGAGTATCCAATAATCAGTGCCTATACTAATTATGTGATCTGGTCCTTATCCTAGATCTATCAGTGATAAGACCCATGCAAACCCTTCCTCAGTGGGATAGGGTAGAAAAAACATGCTCCCAGCTGCGCTTTGGATTGGACACTTTACAGCTCTGCTGGGTGCTTACAAAGAGCACAGAGGGAACAGCTTCTGTCCTTGGTTCATAGTCAGAAACTCCAGACTGTAATTATACACCTCAGCAAGACAGATGAACTTGGCAGCAAGAACTACTGTTTGCCTTTTCATTAAGGCTAAGTAGTCTGGACGAAACTGATGCAGTTGTTCCCTTGGTCTGTCTTATCTGACCTCTTTCCACACTGGGGCTGATGGGAGAGCAGCAGTACAGCCATGATACAGGTCACTTAGGATAACATTCACTGGACCATGATCATATTGTCAGGCCATCTCAAACATATCTTCATGAGCAGTACTGTTTACTTCCAACAAGGCATATTCTGTGTTGTGAAAGAATGATTGTTGTTTGGCTTTTATTATAGTGAAGATGGATGTAACCTTGAAATATCAAAAGCTAAGCAAAACCAGTTATTCATTCATCACTTCCCATGGACAGGCAGGTGTTCAGCCATCTCCAGGAAAGCAGGACTCCATCAAGCATAAGACACTTGGAAAGACAAACACTGTAACTCTGAATGTTCCACCTTCTTCCATCTTTCACCCAGCTTTTATTGCTGAGAATAATGTCAGATGACATGGGATATCCCTTTGATCAACTGGGATCAGCTGTCCTGGCTGTGTCCTCTCTCAGCCTTTTGCTTACCCCTATCCTCCTCAACAGAAAAGGCCATGATGCTATGCAAGCACTGCTTAGCAGTAACTGAAACATCCCTGTGTTGTCAACACTGTTTTGATCACAAATCCAAATCACAGCCCCATAGGAACTGCTATGAAGAAAATTAATATAACCTCAGCCAAAACTAGTAAAGCCAAGAAAATCTCACTATAGATCCGACTTCTGTTTAGGTGCTGAGTCAACCTTTTTGCTTTTCTAAATTCAAATATGTTTATAGCTGGTCTTTTCAAACATGGTAAGTCTAACATGATGAAAAACTGAAATACTTACTTGATGATCTTTTATACTTTTCTCAGATGACAAGAGAACAGGCAGTGCATTTGGAAACTGATAATCTTAATTGAGACCAATTTTCTTAAAACCTGTCTTTGGCAAGTCAGATTTTCTGCTGGCAGATGGCAATTGGACTTTCCTCATCTGACCCCATTTTTCCATATTGAAAAAATATAAAGATACTGCCTTCAGTTGCAGTGCTGTTTGATTTATTAAAATGTGGCTTGTTTATATACAGACTTACTCTCACTGACACAAATTTTAAGTCTGGGGCTAACCAGAACATTTAAGAAGCTAAATTATCTTTGTGGATGCTAATGGGTCCACTAGTCAAATTACGTATTTTTTTTTTTTTTAATCTCCTGCTTATCAACTCTTTGGCTGACTAAAGTGAGTACTATTTGATAGTGCATTTCTGCACCAACTTTGTAAACAGAGCTTCCAGGTCATTGAATGAGTAGCGTTGTTTCACCTGGAAGATACAGTCCAGTTGAAGTCAAGGGACAATGACAAATATTCAGCTCTGTTAAATTAGGACACTCACATGGGTATATAATTACTGGATTTCGGGCACATAAATGCAGCTATTGTACTTTTAAAATGTCACTATTTTCCTGTAGCCACCCTGGCCCCTTTACGAATCCATGGCGCTGTTGTAGTGAATGACCTTACTCTCTCTATAGAGCCCTTCAAATGCTTATTGTCTTTCAGTATTCTATCCAGGAAGTTGTCATGTCAAGCATATATGAAAAAGGCCAGAAGTTGTCTTGGCAGGTCTTTAGAGTCCATTTAAGACAGTTTATAGTAAATGGTAATGATGGCCTCTGCAAGAAAGGGTAAGCAGGAGGACCTTACACACCAAGTTCAGCAGCTGGGCCTGGGAAGATTTGTCTGTCAAGTTACTATTACATTTCATGGGCACTAAAGTATGAGCATCAGCAGAAAACTCTGCTAGAGTCTAGGCACTCCCAATTTCCAGCTGGGCACAGTTTGATCAGGTGCATTATGCGCCCCAGGTGGCTTGGGTGCTTGCAATAAAAATAATTTGCTTTGATATGATTTACTACAGTGATACTGAGTAGAAGCTTTTGTCAGAGGATAAGACACCTGAAAATGAGAATGGTAAACATTTTAAAGTATTTAAAAAATGTGAGGAGTCATGTAGAGTCATCTCCAGAGAAATGCAAAGAAAGAGATCCTCACAAAATATCTAGGAGAGTGTCCTACAGGATTTCCTTTTTACAGGTGAAATAGTGTTTGAATGGGTAGTAGGCAAGATAGAAGCTTCTTAGCATCAACACAGTAACACAAAGTTTTATCTTTCCATGTTTTGATGACCAATAAAGAATCATGTTATAAAGCTTGTCTGATGTCTCTAGACACGTCCTGAGAAAGTATGTTTTACAAAACTTTTCAGTAATGAATGTATTAATGTCTTCTATACTAAAAGCTGTATGTTAGATGTTTAATTTATGGGGACACTGAGGCATATAAAGATTACGTCATTTGTCAAAAGCAACCCAAGAACTCATCTGCAAAAATAAGACCAGAACTTGCACTGTCTGAATCCCTCTGTTCTGTTCACTGTGTCACACTGCTCTGCATTCTTCAGCAGAAGTACTGTGCCAAGTCTGATTTCTCTGTTCTTCATCGACCCTTTCCTATGATAATCCAGAGCTCACTCAAACTAGTCTGTCTTTCCAGTGAGGTTGTATGATTTTATGGTGATTCACAATACACTTCCTTATTATATTTTGTGAAAAAAATACTCCATTCTTACATCCATCATGCCTCTGAAATCATACGGCCACATACTGTAACTCATGAAATTTATGAATAATAAGCAAGAATTACAGAGTTGCAATCAGTTCAGAAGTTGTAATTCATAGACTGGAGATTATTGTATTCATAGAGTTTGAAGACTGGTTCAAAAAGTTATTAGAAGCAATACAAAAACCTAGATCTTAAGCTTGAACCTTCACTGAGATTTTTACATGGAAGCATTTTTACTTTGATTTGAGTTCATTCAAATCTTATAAAATGAGGTAATTGAAAAAAGGAGGAAGGGTGGAGGAAAAGACAGAAATTAAAGGTTATACATTTTAGGTGGCTGGCATGTCATGCAGTTCAGGTAGGATGCAGTGTTAAACTTACCCTCTTTCCTGTCTCTCTTTAACTCTTCATTTCCAGTACTTAATATTTTAAGTTAGTTTCATAAGGAAATAAGGCCCATGATATCTCACTCTCACTGCCTTCCACAGCAGTAATTCTTGAGGCTTCTCCGCAATCAAAGAGTAGAGTAAAAGCCTTCTGTTGTCCTGAGTTTTGCAGTTCTTCAATGTTTCTCTTTGCTATAGTACTTTCTCATGCATGCTGTTGTAAACATGGCCATGTTTTTGCTAACTGTCTTTGTTGTTTTCATTCCATTCTCCTAGGCGGACGCATGTGATGGATTTGTCCTTTGACCAGTGTGATTGAGAGGTAGTAATTTCTACCTCCAATCCACGGTGATTTCTAAGAACATATAAATAAAGGTCAGAGAGTTCTGCCCTCTCTCTTTTAGCTCTCTCATTTAACTCTCTCTCTTTTTTTAGCTCCTCGGCCTAGTTCAGCTACGTGTGTTTTCTTTGTGCAACAGCCTTCAACTTAGAAGAAGCTGGTCATACAAATTGTTCATGAAAACTCATTAATCAGGAAGGAAAGAGACACACTCAGTTAAAGCTGTGCAAGACTCAGATCTTGTTTAGCCTGGTTGGCTAAAACTACACACATGCTCACTGGCTCTTCAATGTGCCAGAAAACTAATAGACATGAAAAGTTAGGCTGAATCAACTTAGTTCCTTTCCGTAATTTAGAGTGACTCTAGGAAACTGCATCAGAGTTGAATTTTCCTCAGACTTGTTAGAAAGGAGTCACAAGCTCTTTGAAGTAGTTGCAGTCATAATAATCATGGTTCAGGCTTAATAGTAGCAGACACTTCCCAGTGAGTAACCAAACTGAGCTAACAGGTCATGTCTTAAATGCAGTAAACCTACCTGTCTTTTTCTTAATTATTGTGTGTCAACCCCCATGGACAGCTAAGCACCACACCAAATGCTTACTCAGTTTCCCCCTTCTACCCCCAGTGGGATGGGGAAAGAGGGAAGGAAGATTAAAAGCAAGAAAATTTGGGATCAAGAAAGAATATGAATTGTTTAATAAGTAAAGGAGAAATGATAGAACAAAGAAGGGAAACGAAAGTGATGCAAAGACAATCACTCACCATCTCCCACAGGTCGTCTGATGCCCACCTGGTTCCCAAACAAAGATGTGTAACTTCCTAAACCATCTCTTTTCCCTGCTATTGCTGAGCATGATGTGATATGTTGTGACATGTTGTGGAACATGTCTTCGATTAGTTTGGGTCATCTGCCTCCTAACCTATTGCGCCCTCCCCTATCCACTGCTGGGCAGGTTAAGAAACCAAGGCAGCCTTCATGCTGTGCTCTGTTCAGCAAAAGCTGGAACATTTGTGTGTTAGCAGTATCATTTTGGTCAAAAATCTAAACTCCATATGAGCTACTATGACAAAAATTAATTCTGTCCTATCTGGACCCAGTACACTTACATAGGAGATTCTTAATACCAAGTAGATGTTCTCTTTTACTCTGACCTTTCTCAATAAATTGTCTTTTAAAATACACCTTATTGCCATTCTTAAGGAAAAAAAAATCTTCATTTTAAGGATTTCATTAAGACTTTGGTGGATACAGAGACCTCGGGATTCTTGTGGGAGGAGGGCTGGGATCTGTCTATCAGTTTAAATGCATATTTTAAGATTACATACATTTTGTTCTATCAGTAAGTGCTCTTTCCGTCTCTTCCTAATGTTTTCCTACCAATACATCCATGCATGGGTGCTGCTCATTTCTCAATTCTGACGCTGTCACTTTTCTTTCTAACCAGCCTTCTGTGCTGGTGACTGCTGCTATAGCACTTTTGCCTTGGCTGGGCAGGCAAAGTGAATCCCAGTGAAGCAATCCATCAGTTATGAAACTTCCACCAGAAATTTTAATATCAGCACCTGTGATCGATGAAGCCAGCCTTCCAATCAGTGTATGGAGGATTTTAACACATAATTTTCACAGTGTT
>VYZT01061427.1:1662-12736 GCA_013400735.1 Pomatostomus ruficeps
AAAGGGGATAAAAATGGATAAAAAGGGGATAAAAAGAAAAGACAAAAACCATCAGGTATCACTGGAATGGCTGCTGTTTCCCACAGGTGATCTGTCAGTGTCTCGGCTGAGCCCTCACTTAACAGAGCCTCAAATAAACTTCCCGTGTGCCGAGAGCCTTTCAAGTTCCAGAGCTCGGGAAGCCCTGCGTCCCTCCTCATTAGTGCAGCTGGATTCCCATTTCCACAGCTCCCACCCCTCCCTTCCACTCCACTCCAGCTGGGCCTTGGATCTCCTTCATCACCGTGAGTTTTAAGTGGACAAATTTATCCCATTGATGGATTTATCCTCAAGGAAAATCTGATTTAATTGCACCCCGGTCATATATTAGAATATTTTTGTACCTGTTATCCAGGAGTTATCACTTGGAGAACTTTGATTTCCTGCCAAGTTTTAGCTCCAGTTTTTCAGGAATTCTCCAGGTTTTAATTCCTTATTATTATTATTATTCCTCATTAGTTAAAAGTAGCTCATAAGGAATAATAATAATATTCCGTATGAGTTAAAAGTGGCTCAAAAGGAAGGATGAACCTCAAGGAAAAGGACATTTCTCTGGATTTTCCCAAAGCCATTTTCTTCCAAGGATTTACAGCTGCTGGAAGAAATTTCTAATTTGTGGTCAATGTCGTACCACACAAGGCAAAATTAATTAAGATCTGCTCTGGGTTGTTTAAATCCAGGGGAAACCTTACTAATCAAGCCAAGAGTTGAGAAATTAGAAGGGGGTGGTTGAGCTCTCAGAAAGAGGAACCCAGATCTTCAAGAAGCTTCATCCCTCATTTATGGCACCAGGAGGCAATTAATTAATTCCTAAACCAACCTTTCCCATGTTAATGAGGTGGTTTTGTATTCACCGAGCTCTGCAGAGATTCTTTTGAAAATTTGCTTTACAGGTCCTGCATCTTTCATCGACGTGTGGGAGATTTCTTGCTTGAGTGCACAAAAAATGAGCCAGAAAATGCACAAACTGAAGAGATGTTAATGTAAACTAAAAAAAAAATATATAATTTTGAGTGAAGTTTCTTCTTTCAAGGCAGAGAAGTTTTCTGTCAGAATTCTCTGGGTCGATGGGATGGAGTTATTTCAACAAACACAATTAACTTCTAACATATTCTTAAAAAACCCCTTCAAACTCTTGAATTTAATTCCCAGCCATTCCCTTTTGACTCCTCCATATTTCTCACGTCGCTGGAACCTCTCCTGTCACGGCACATCGTGCAACCCCGAGCCCCTGAAATTCTTCTTAACGATCTGAAAACTTCAATCCCGCGGACGGAGTCAAACGCCGAGCAGCCGGGCTTGGATAATGGGATTCCAAGTTGGGCGAGGTGAAAGGAAAAGTGGAATTGTTTAAAATTGCTTTCACAGAGGTGCAGGAGCGGAACAGAGAGAAGCCGCCTGTAATTGCTGGGGAAAATTCAAGTGTCAAAGCAAAAGCTCTTACATCCCTCAAACCACAAAACCACGAATTATCCAGCATCTTTCTATCAGGGTAGTCCAGCCTGTGGAAAAATACTCTTTTTGGGAAAAAAAAAAACCAACATATTTACAAATTATTCCAGCTCTAAAAATGTTGTTCAAAGTTCAGCGCTCTCCAGGAGAACTCATCTCCACTCTGTTATTATTAAATTAAAGGGTTTGAGTCACACAGAAGCTCGGGTGCAAAGATAGCTTCAGAAATCAAATGCTTCTTTTCCCGATAATTATTCAAACATGACATTTTTTGCTAAACTCCATCAGTGTTTATCAGTTCATGTCACTTTAGTGGAGGACAAGTTGACAGGAGCTGAATATTTCAATGCAAAATAATATCATGCTAATTTCTATTTTTATCTAAAGGCATTTTCTTTCTCATTTCAATAATTCCTCTCTATATTCCTTGGGATTTTATTTTGTACAAAAGGTGGTTGGGGAGCTCTTTGGTTTTTGTTATTATTTTTAATTTTTTTTTAGGCTGGAAACACAGGGATGCATTGAGGAACTTTTGATTTTCCTGAGATTTAAGAAAGATTAAAGCTATTTTTATTCTGATTTTTTACGCTGCACAGGCAGCTGCTCTTTTTCAGGCTGTTAGAGGTGTGTCAGCATTATTGTCTCAATCAGGAAAATTCAATTTGCTCCATCATGGAACTGCTGAACTCGGAGTCCGAAATATTCAGCTTTAATATCATCTGTCCGAAAGAGGAGACAAATTAATCTTGCAGTTTATCTCTTCTCTCGGGTTTTCAGAGGTGAAAAGGGGAGAGGGAACAGTTGGATGTTTTTTGGGTACCCATCATTTATAAAATAGCTGACCAGTTTCTCTTTCTTCTTATTTTTATTTTTCTTATTTTTATTTTTCTTATTTTTATTTTTCTTATTTTTATTTTTATTTTTCTTATTTTTATTTTTCTTATTATAAAAAACCCACAATTGCCAAAAGAATTTAAATAAAAATTACTAAATGTGTTGCAGTCATGTGATTTTTTAAAAATTTTAATGTAACTTGATGTTGAGGAAGAAATTCATGTCCTTCAGTGAGATTTTGTCTTTTTTTACCAGTCTTTAAGAGCTTAGATGCTACATTATCTTACAAAGTCAATTAACAATTTAATAATTGAGTCAAGTGACATCCTGTGTGTCACATTTTATTGTTTATAAATTAATATGTATAGATGAGATGAAATATATGCAATTTATGAACCCAAAAATGCCAGATTCATGTGGACTAAAGCAGGATTTTTATATTTCTTATGTAGTAAATGTTGTGTAGATTCAGTAAGTGGTCAGGGTAGTTTTTAATAATAATCACAGTGCACAAATTATTTTTTAAATGGGAAATAATATGAGATTTACATGTGGCTTCTGCTTTTTTCTTTGGCAATTTTTTTACAGTTGCTTTTCCTGAGGAGCTGATGGGAGCTCAGCAATGGAGAAACGCACCCAGGCCCAGCCCTCTCCTTTCTCTCATTACCGCGGAGTCAAGAGAAAAGTTAAAATTGGGGCACTTCCAGAGATGTTCCCCGATAACCTGTGAACTCCTGGACATCAAAAACTCCTCGGGGAGACAACTCCTGGAATCCAGCTCTGAATTTCCTGGGCTCCCGGGCTCCTCCTCTCCGGTACTGTCTGGCAGGAGAGGTCGAGCTCCCAACCCTCGTTTTTCTGGTGGAAAATAACGAGGCACAGAGAGACGGAGATGGACCTGACTCAGCTGAACCCCCAGCAGGTGCAGGTGGCCTCGGAGCCGCAGTTCAGGAGGTCCAGCACTGACAATTTGTTACAGGATTTGTGCTGCTCGAGTTCCCACAAGTTTCTTACGTTTATAATCCTTGGAATGACAAAGGGAACACGCCTGGAACGCAAAGGCAAGGATTTACTGCATGCCCAGTGAGGGGAGCAGGGGAGGGATTGGGATTGGGATTGGGATTGGGATTGGGATTGGGATTGGGATTGGGATTGGGATTGGAATTGGAATTGGGATCGGGATTCTGCCCTTCAGGTGAGAACTCCCCTGCAGAGCTGCCCCAGGATCCCAGCACAGGGGGCACCTGGAGCTGCTGGAGAGAGCCCAGAGGAGCCCCAGGATGAGCAGAGGGCTGGAGCAGCTCTGCTGGGAGGAAAGGCTGGGAGAGCTGGGATTGTTCACCTGGAGAGGAGAAGCTTTGGGGTGACCTCAGGGTGGCCTTGCAGGGCCTGAAGGGGCTGAGAGGAACCACGGAGAGAGACTTTACAAGGGATGGAGGGACAGGACAGAGGGAATGGCTTCCCACTGCCAGAGGGCAGGGCTGGATGGGATATTGGGAAGGAATTGTTCCCTGGGAGGGTGGGAGGCCCTGGCACAGGGTGCCCAGAGAGGCTGTGGCTGCCCCTGGATCCCTGGCAGTGCCCACGGCCAGGCTGGATGGGGCTTGGAGCAGTCTGGGACGGTGGGAGGTGTCCCTGTGGCACTGGATGAGGTTTAAGGTCCCTTCCACCCCAACCCATTCTGGGATTCATTTTATAATTCCATGAAATCTCGTTTAATTTTGAAGTCCCTGATGTTGTTGCAGCTCTTTAAGGGGTCAAACAGCTCTGAAAGCAAATCCCTCGCGCGACGATCACTGCTGGATCAGGTGAGCGTGTGCCAGGGAAGGCCAGGCAATAAATGTGCATTTTTACTGGAATGTGCTGCGTTTATAGCAGGGTTTTGGGTGCCTAATGAGAAAAGCTATGGCTGTCAGATGATCAATAAAAGATGAGAAACATTTCAGGATTAGCATCAGAAAACTCTTAAAAGGCAGCAGGAGGGGGAGAAAAAAAATACAACTTTCTTATGAATGTAAAACAGCCAAATGCACAGAGGAGCTGTTGCTCAGGTGCTGCTCTGCCTTCACGTCAGGTTTTCTCTCTGCATCGTTTTCCCTCTGCTCTGAACATCCAGCAGGAAATGAGTTCCCATTTCCTCAGCTGCAGAGTCTGGTGGGGACACCGGGACAATTCCTTTTCCTGCCTTGGTGAGGCTGTTGGATAATTCCCCGTTGAGGAGCATTACTGGCCATAAATGAATTGTCAAAAAAAAAAAAAAAAACAAACCAAAAAAAAAAACCCATGGAGGAGGAGAGGAAAAGAACATTTTGACAGGTAAAAAAAATCCCATCAGATACCTATTAGTGCCCTCTGGAAAATATTCTGATTCTGAGAGGGCACGGAAAGATGTGACAGATTGTCAGTGTCACTCTGCAGCACCTGAAGATGTCACCTAGCTCTCCATTAACAGAGAAAACCGTGCTGATCCGTGGTAAAAAAGGGTCAGAAATCAGAACCAGTTTGCTAAATCAAGCCAAATGTGTGAATTTATTCAGAGTGTGAGTGAGTTCTGGCTGTCCATGCTGCAATGCAGCAGTGGGAGGCACATCTCTCAGCCCATGAGGAGCCATAAATGATTAATGGGTTCTGATGCCAAGCCAGAGCTCCTCCAGTTAAATAAATCTTCATCGACTGATATGATCTTAGAATCCAATTTGATTCTCATCGATGCAAATACTAATTAGCACCTCAGAAGTTGGTGTTTGCAGCAAATACAATAACTGCAAAGAAGGGTTTTGTGTGAATCCCTCTGTTTCTGCCAGGAATTGTAGCTGCACGTAACACAAATCTCAAAAAAGGAGCTGTCACATGAAGACAAAAAACGGTATTTTATTTATCCATAAAAGTGGTTGGAAATGCTATTGGAATTCGTAATTTTTTATTTTTTTTTTAGGGTGAGATAGGTAGAGAGGATGAGAGGTACCTTCCCCTGTTAATTTTCAAGGATTTGTTCACTGTGAGTCCAAAATTTCTGTCACCTCCAGCACTTCCCTGAGAGCGAATCCTCATGGAAAGACAAAACCTCGCTCCTGCTGCTGCTGCTGATCCTCTTCCATGAAGGACACTCAGAAATAAATGAGTTTAGGACAGAAATAAAAGGGAGAATTTTTCAGAAGAATTTCAAGCATTAATAAATGCATTAGGTGGCATTCATTACTATTTAATCCACTCAAAAAGGAGGCAGGAAATGCTGATCCTCACTGAACGTGGTTGTTCAGGCCTCAGGCCCAGGGATGGCCCTGGCTGAAGTCCCCAAGGATTGTCCCCAGGTGTCCCTCTGGCTCTTCAGCTGTGGCCCCGCTGGATTTGGAGAGTGGGACACAGAGTCAGCAAACACAGAAAGGGTTCTGTGACTTTAATTCAGGGAATGGACATATTTAATTTACAAGGATAAATTTGCTGGGTAAAACACCCTCCTGCTCAGCCTGGGTTAGCACCAGGAATAAACTTTCCCGTCAAGGGAAATGCCCCTTTTTAAATAAAAGGAAAGGATCATCTGGTTAAATACCGAGTTAATATTAAATATCTCCCTTCTTGGGGCAGAAATGGGGTATTGATAACATGGATCCCAGCCCTGGATAAAGCCACAGCTCACTGCAGGCTCCTGCTCTGAGCAGGGGGAAATTCCAGCATCGGGCAGCAAAAGATCCGGAGATGCTGCACTTCCAGCAGCCAAACACGGAATAAATGCAAGGTAAAGGCAGCAAACCCCCAGGAAATAAATCATGGCTGAGCTGCAGAAACCAGGCTGATTCCCGGGCCTCACACAAATATTCTGAGTGACTTCACTTTGAAAGGTTCTTCCCCAGAGGGTGCTGGGCACTGCCCAGGCTCCCCAGGGAATGGTCCCGGCCCCGAGGCTGCCAGAGCTCCAGGAGCGTTTGGACAGCGCTGCCAGGGGTGCCCAGGGTGGGGTTGTTGGGGGTCTGTGCAGGGCTGGGGTGGGACTGGATGGTCCTGGTGGGTTGCTTCCAGCTCAGGATATTCTGTGATCCCATGAAATCCCACATGAAGAGCAAGGCCAGTCCTGCTGGAAGGAATTTTCCTGAGCCAGCAGCCTGTGGATGTGAATGAATGCCCAGGAAGGCGCTGCTGGGTTAGGGACGTTCTCCAGATGTCTCCAGGGCTTCCCAGCACCCTTGGGAAGGTGGCAGGACAATGAATACGATCCCAATGGATCTCTGAGACTCTTTAGGAACTTTAAGGATTTCTTTTTTTGCTTTGTTTTTGTTGAGGCTGAGAATTAAGCCCAACAAGAAGGCGCTGGTGGGAAGAGCAAAACTCTTTGGTTTTCACTGTTAATGCACCTCCCACGGTGACGCTGATAACGAGGGAAATAAAATATCCCATGGAAAATGTATCAACTGGTAGTCTTACAGGTTTCTATTTTTTCCACGATTTTTCTTCCTTTACAGAGAGCATTTGTTCCTTTTCCCCACTCCCTCAGCCAAGCCCAAGCTGATTTTCAGAATTAATATTTAAAAACTGATATTCTCCAACGTTCTCCCAGTGCCATGTGCCAGCTGTCAGTATATCCTGTCATGCTTTAAATGGGTTATTGCACAGTGATTAAAAAACTTCCCCTTGTTCTGAAATAGCCATAAAATCGGGCATTTGGAAAACGCTTTGGTTTCTGCTGCACAGAATGATATCATGCAAGAGCCAAAGCTAAACCTGCACCAGAGAAATTTCATTTTTTTATAACGATCCTATGGAACAATCTCAGCCCCTCTCAGCCCTGCCCTGGGCAGGAGTGTGGAGGCTCTTTCCTTTCGCTGCCTGGTGAATAAAATCACATTTTCTATTCCTTGAGCTGCTGTTAACCTGCCCACCAGACTGCTCAAAAACCTAAAAAAGCTTTTTGTGCTAAAATCCAAGGTGGGGCAATTTTCCCTCTCTTTCCTGGTGTGGCAGCACTGATTATCCTGGAATTGCATCAACAGGGAAAGAGAGAAACTCAAATTGGCCAAAAGGGCATTGAGTGCCTGCTGGAGCCATTTAAACCTCAGAGCTTTGGCACTCCCCAGCTCGGCAGCACCCAAGCTTCCCCCAGACCAAAATCCAGAGTGATTTCAGAGATTTTAGGAAGGAAAAAATAATCTTAGGCAAACCTGGTTTGAAAAATAAATATTTAAGAAAAGAAGGTCCCTCAAATCGGATTCAGATGGATCATTTTGTGTTATAAACACATTTAATGCTCTTGTTGAGAGAACCACAGAAAATGAGGCTGAAAGAAGTTTCACTGGGCTGAAATTCAGTATTTTAACAGAAATAAACACCACCAAGGTGTTGGCTTTGTAAAGTCTTCATCAATGTCTCCTTGTCCTTGTCCTGACTTGGTTATCCCTGGCTGCAGATTAAGCCCTAATTCCCCTCAGGAAAGTAATTTTTCCCTGATTTTTGCAGCTTGTTGCATGTTTGTGGACTTGGACCCACATCTTCCTTTAGTTTTCCCTTGGCTCTTCCATTCTTCCCTTGCAGGTCATGTTTTCTATACATTTAATTATTTTTTATTACTTATTTTCCTGCTTTCACATTTCATTAAAAATGCGAACACACCTTTCCATTCTAGATCATTTCTGCTCTACCAGCAGCTTCCTCCGGGGAGAAGAGCTGGAGTAATTCCTCTCCCACTCTTTCCACTTCCCTTAATATATTATCTCACCTGTTTTATTATTTTAGATTTATTGGAACTGCTTTTCTAACCTCTGCTTTCTCTCCCCACCCTCTGCCGGTGCCTGGGTGTCTTTCAGAGTTTCCTTTTCTATTAAAGGAATCTGAGGAGTCAGCAGTTCGGCGAGCCTGACGCACAATAGCTTTCCAAACGTGGAAAATAAATTTGAAAGCGTCTCGCTATCACTGGGGAAGGAAGGGGAGAGTCAGCCAGAGGAGTGGAGGTTCTGAAGGTGTGAATTTTATCTCGTTTCTATCATTTTATTCCCTTTCACACCCAGGATATTGCAATTTAATTGTACTTAGGGTACCAAATGGAGAAGCGAGGCTCAGAGAAAATTGAACTGAGGGCAAATAAAACTCGCAGGCAGAGTGAAGAACAAGATGAAAAAGGAGAGGGAGCTGGGAAAGAAAACATTTTCTCCTCGGCAATGTTTTGGTATTTGAAGATCTTTCTCATCCTGAATTTGAAAACCTGTCAGGAAAAAAACCTCTTTCAACCCAGCCCTTTCTCCCTACCCCAATAAACTGAGAGCTCACCGAGCAGGAAGGGAGGCAGGAGCTCTGTTCAGAGTGAAAAAAAATGGAAAAAAGACTTTAAAGGATCAGGTCCTGGACTGCTGTCGCCTTTCATGGTGTGATGTGGGGAACCAGGACGTGTCTGGCGGGTTTTAAATGAGAAGTTTCACAAATTTCATTCTGGCCTCGAGGACACCCTTTTGTGGCTGAATCTTTAGCAACATCTTCAATCCAAACCTCCTGTTTCATTATTAAATGTGGATTCAAAGCTGCCTCAGCAGACTCCCCCTGGCCATGAAGAGCAGTTTGATGGAGAGAAGCAAAGGAAATACCTTTGGGGTTTTCAAACAAGCAAAGGAAAAATCTTTGGGATTTTCAAACAAGCAAAGGAAAAATCTTTGGGATTTTCAAACAAGCAAAGGAAATATCTTTGGGGTTTTCAAAGCAATGATCATTCCCTGGGGAGCCTGTTCAGGGCCCAACCACCCTTTGGGGGAAGAATTTTTCCTGATATCCAGCAAAACCTCCCCTGAGAGCTTCATGTCATCACACAGGTATTAAATATAGATACATGTGAAATATTGATATTTGTGCAACCCAAACAAAATCAGAAGCATTTTCAGAATGATTTGAGACAAAGCTTCCTGCAAAATTAATAATCCAGTGGTCTAAAACATCAGGAAAATATTTCCTTTGGCCATGAATTATTCAGGCAAATACCAGAGACTTTGGATTTATGAATTGTGTGAATGGCATCACCTCACACCGGTATGAGATTGCACGGAACTGCACTGTGATTAAATGAAGCTTTTTGCTCATAACCTGCAGTCGGATATAAGATGTGAAATAAACACCGTGGGAGTCAGGTCTTTAAAAGATATTTGGAGGAAATAAAATGTTCTTAGAGAGCAAA
The DNA here is from genome assembly GCA_013400735.1 of Pomatostomus ruficeps. Taxonomy (NCBI): domain Eukaryota; kingdom Metazoa; phylum Chordata; class Aves; order Passeriformes; family Timaliidae; genus Pomatostomus; species Pomatostomus ruficeps. The sequence continues at coordinate 11,135 of VYZT01061427.1, forward strand.
GGGTACAAGTGAGCGAGTTCTGTGAGTGTTGCAGAGGTCAGGGAGGGCACCAGGCTGAGCTGGGCCCATGCTGGCCACGTGCTGGAATTGTAACCGATGCCTCAAGGGCTGGTACAAACCCGCGGCAGCCCCAGCAGCGCAGGGCAAAGGGCATTCCCTTGGGTTCATGGGATCCCAGGGACACAACTCGGCCCAGGTGGGAACAGCTGAGCAGCACCCCCGGGGTCCAACGCGGATCCAATTGGATGGAGCTCAGCAATGAGCAGATCGACCTCAAATCCCCAGTGAGAAACGGAACCAATGAGGGAACTGTCCCCCATTCTAATGACCCCCCCAAGGGAGACTCCAGCCCAGCTGAACAAACCTGTTGCAGAGAGGAGGCTCCGGGCAAGGCTGGAGCCTCTGCTTTGGAGACACTCGGGATGTTCCATCTGCTCCCCTCAGAGAAGCCCCAGGCTGAGCTCAATCTCAGCCCCCAAGGGTTCTCCACATGTAGGGCTGAGGGACAGGGAGTGTTTGTGAAGGGGACAGGGAAAGGGGATAAAAATGGATAAAAAGGGGATAAAAAGAAAAGACAAAACCCATCAGGCATCAGAATCACTGTGGCAAAGGGAAAGAATGAAAACCCCAATTTTAACCTTTGGATGCACAGCTCTGGGTAAGGCACAGCTTGGCACCGACAGATCCCCAAACCGTGGGTGGCAGGACACACAATCCTGCTGGGAGTCTCATGGCAACGAGCAGAAGCTCATCTGGTGCCTGCTGGAGTCACTTCATTCCGTCCTCTGGGCTTGTGCCACTCACAGCATTCAGAAAGCAAGCACCTGCTTAAATTTGGGAAAAAAAATTGTGATTGAAATAAAATTTCCTTTGTGTTTCTCACCATAAATTTCTGCTCTTTATAAAAATCATCCCTGAATTCTCTGTTTCAAAGCGCTGATTTGTGCCATCCACCCAGTCCCCCAGTTTTTCACTCCCTGTTTGGAATTTTAATGGGAAGTTCTATTAGAAGATCATCACTTAATGAACCTGGAGGTTAAGGAATATTGGTGTGCTGCCTCCAAAGCAGTATTTTAATAAAGTTATGGTGCACCACTGGGATTGGCATCCTCGGCAGGCTCGCTATTTAAATTAGCAGGGTTTTTCTGAGGCTTGGCTGAAAAGGTTTAATTCTCAGGGCCTTTGAATATATAATTTTCCAAAGGTTTAAAAGCTTTAATTTACACTTATCAAGGCTTTAGATTAAGGAAGGTTGGTGGCTGTGTTTGCTGGAGTTCCTGTCAATGCTTCCACCTGAAGGAACCGGCGTGGAGGAAACGCCACGTGGATGAAATCCAGTTTATTAGAGGATTTGGCTGATTAGGGTGTAAACAGCTTAATGAATACACAAAATACAATTTCTGTGGCCGGGCAGAAGGACTGAGTCGGTCTGGAGAGCTGTCACAGCTGTTGCTAAGCAAGCTGGCAAAATCCTGATGTGTCCCCTCCAGCAGCCGGTCACACCAAATCCCAAAAAGGCTTTGAGATTTTAAAATATTCCTTTGCAATAGTGTCTGGTTAATTAATTTTATTTTTATTTTTTTTACTTTTAGACAACAGACC
>VYZT01061428.1:6934-19921 GCA_013400735.1 Pomatostomus ruficeps
AGGATAAAATAAAATAAAATAAAATAAAACAAACTAAACTAAAATAATACAATATAATACAAGAAAATAAAATAAATAAAGTAAAATAAAGTAAAATAAATAAAATAAAATAAAAGCATTAGCAGAGATGTAGCAGCAAACCCTGAGTGTAAAACTATCAGGCTCTGAGTAAGTTAGCACTGGAGTTTACCCAGCCAGGGTAAATGTCCTCGTCCCCAGCTGGAGCTGAGCCCTTTGGGAGCCCATCTGCCTCTCACAGGGGAAAAATGGAAAATCCTAGAAATCCATGGGGTCATTCCCTCCCCATGAGCCGTTTGCCCCGGCTCAGTGTGGGCAGAGAGGGGTGTGTGACCTGTTCTGGAGCTCTTCAAAGCCTTCAGACACACATTTGAGCACTTTATTCCCTCAGAACCTTAAGGAACGGGCGGATGAGGTTTGTGGAGGCTTCCAGGAGCTGATGGCAGCGCTGTCCCTCCTGCCCTGGGTGTCCTGGGGAGCTGCAGCCTCAGGGCTGGGTGCTCCTGTGGGTCCATGGAAGGTTCTGGGTGTTCCACCGAGTTCCCAGTTCCTCAGCTGCCTTTGTTCACTTTTGTTCATTTGTTCGTTTATTTGTTCATTTGTTTTTATTTATTTATTATTTGTTTGCTTTTCTTTTGGCTTCATGACAAACCCTCCCTGCCCCAATCCCTCCCCTTCCATCCCTGGGGTTTTCCTGAAGCTCCCGGAGTCCTCACAGAATCCCAGAGCAGAATATTTTGGGTTGGAAGGGAACTTTCAAGGCCATCCAGTGCCACCCCAGCGGTGAGATGAGCTGCCAATTAAAAACGCTGCCCTTGAGTACGGGAGGAAGGAACGTCCCACACTCGAGGACGAGGCCTGGAAAACGTAAATCCACTTTAAATGCTCGAATCCAACCCGGCTGCTTTAACCTGGGGAAGGTGACTTTGAGTCTGTCCTTGCTGGGACCACATCCTGATTGGGATTTTAAAATGGTCATTGCTGGCGACCCCGGTGCTCTCCGTGGTGGAGTTTAGTGAAAGAAATGACAGCTCAGGTGCAGAAAGGAGCTGAGTGTGACTCTGCTGGTGATCCAGCTCGCCAGAGTGCCCGAGAGATGGAGGATTTGGGCAGAAAGGGACGGAGATGAAGGATTTGGGCAGAAAGGGACGGAGATGGAGGATTTGGGCAGAAAGGGATGGAGATGAAGGATTTGGGCAGAAAGGGACGGCAGGGGAGGCTGAATCCTCGCAGCACTGTCCCTTGGTGATGCCCCGGGGCTCTGGGGTGGGCAGCACAGCCTGGGCACAGCAGTGCCCATCCTCAGCCGGACTCTGCCCTCCCTGGGGCAGACACAGCTCGGCTGCTGCTCCTCATCTCTCCCGATCCAGCTGCGAGAGGGATCCTCCCCAGGGCCCTTCTCACCAAGGACCAGACACTCCTAAACCCCCACAGCTGAGCGTGATGGAGGTGACTCTGTCCTGTTGGACCATGCCCGGGCCAGCTCCAGCATCCCTGGCGCTGGGACAGGAGGAAAGGATTCAACACTTTCCTCGCTGAGGGTCACACCGGGCAACTGCTGAAGCTCTCTGTGCGCAAACCTGAACCCTGGGGTTATGTAAACAAGAAGAAAAAACAGTTTTTTCCCCAGTGCTCAGTTCCCGGGGTTCCTGTGGCCGCTGCTCTGGAGCGTGGCCGTGCAGAGCCGAGGATGGAGATCCCCCGCTGGCATTTTGCTCCGGAATAAACGGCCCCGGCTTCTCCAAACACATCCACGCTCCGTTCCGAAGGGGAGCCGGCCTGGCTCGGCCTCCTGGCCGCTGCTGTTGTTGTGCCTTCCCTGCCAACTCAAATAAGCAAAAGTCCTGTTCCATTTTCCATTGGGGTTTTCTTTAGGGAGGGTGCTGAGCTTCGCGGATCCCCCGGAGCGGGACGGGGACAAACAGCCACGTGCCGCGTGTCACAGCTCCCTGCGGCCATCCCGGGGGATCCTGGACTGGAAACCATCCCCTCCCAGCGCTGCTGGCAGCGAGGAGAGCCCTGGCTGCAGGAGCAGCTCCCGGCAGCGGTGGAGCTGCAGTAACCCCGGAGCTGTGCGTGTGTTTGGGTACAGAGGATTTCCAGCTGGACCGTGCGGCCCGAGGTGGAGCCCCGGAGCCGGCTGAGCGATTTCCGAGGGGAAATGCAGCTTTCTGCTCGTGCTGCTGTCATGGGAAAGTCCCTGTCACCCACCGGGGCTGCAGCTGCGGCTGCACCCGCTGCTCGCTGCTTTCCGGTTAGCTCTTCCAAAGGGCAAACAGCAGAAATTTGGGTTTCTGTTCCTGGCCGTTGTTTTTCCGTGGGCTCAGGTTTATCTAGACTGACCTGCAGCTTCTCTCGTGGCAGCTGAGAGCCAGAGCAGCTCACGCCGCTCGCTCCTCAGCACCAAGAGAGGGTGACACCAACCAGAACAGGCAGATTTTAGGTATTTCTGCTTTGGCGGTGTTGTTGGCAATTGTAGATGTTTAAAGCATGGTTTTTCCAGTTTAAACCCCTAAACTCTGCCAGGGCCTCCTACAGAGACCTGGGTGAGCTCTTGGGAAGTTCAGCAGGGTTCAGGTCAGGCTCAAAGCAGGTTTGTGCTGTCCAGCCCGAGCTCAGAGAGGGCTGGAGCCACTGGGAGCACCTCTGGCCCTGGTGTGGGGTGGCAGGGACCGGTGCTGTCCCCTCAGAACTGCTGAGGGACAGGGCCCATCCCTTCCCAGTGACGAGGAGCCCTGAACTCGTCCCTGAAGTAGTACAGGAATTGAAAAATACAAAAGCTGAATCTTTAGGTGTCATTCTCTCCCGGAGAGGCTCTGCCTGCCCGAGGTGTCCCTATTGAAGGCCCTGCAATAAATCCCCATTTTATTCTCTTCATCCTGTCTGGCCTCTGTTCCAGGGAGTGTCTCCAAGGCATCAGCTGGGTCAGGCTGGGTGGGCTCCCCGGGGGAGTGGGGCCAGGAGAGCTCTGGGCTGGGGAGCAGGAGGTGCTGGTGCTGCAGGAGGTGCTGGTGCTGCCCCAGCTCCGCAGCAGGAGCGCTCCTGCCTGCGGGACACCCCTCCAAGGACACCTGTTGTTGACTCAGTGCTCATAAACGGGACATAATTCCTGGAAGCCGCTGCAGTCAGCTCTGCCGAGTCACCAGAGGGGTTTCGTGTCACCGAAGGGAGCAGTTTGTTGTGTGAACAAACATTTCTCCAAACCACCTCCTGCTCTCTCTTCCTTGTTCCCCGCGCCAGGGCTGGGCTGGCCTCGCCCTTGGCTCAGGAATTCGCTTTAGGATGCCCTGGATTGAGGATGCAGCTCTGGAATCTGCGTCCTGTCCCTTAGCTGCACCCCATCCCTTTGATTACATCGAAAATATATCTCGAAATACGTGTCGGGTTTGAAATTCCACGTTTCTCATGGCGTTATCCATCCCCAGGCCGTGGCACAGATAAGGAGAGCAGTGGATGGAACAACAACAGTGGGAAATGCTGCTGGGTTTCCATCGGCTCCGAGGAGGAATTTTTGCAGTGGAAATCTTTTGTCTGGAAATCGCCTGCCCATTGTCGTGGAAAGGGTCCATAGGAAGAGGTTTGTTTGGACAAATTTTCTGCTAAGTGATTCTGGGGGGAGGAAAACCAAACTGGAAAGGCGCCAGACCTTCTCACTTCAGCAATTTCAAAATAACAGCTTGAACCTCCCTTATCCGAACCTCCCTTTAGGAATAACCATGAGAACAGAGAAGTTTAAATTAATAAATGATAAATTAATAAAATACTGAATTTGCACGAAGCAAAAGCAAGCAAGGCCTGTGTGGGAACAGGTGTTGGTGTCCAGCCAGAGCTCATTCCCTGTCTCCTCAAGGTCACCTCCATCTCCCCAGGACTGGGGGCCTTGTCCTGAGCCCCCAATTCCCTTCTCCAGCTGCTGGAAATTGCGGAATCACGGAGCCCCTGTGCCCCTCTCTTGTGCAGAAGCCTCCCCCAGGGGCTGCCCGCCTCAGGGACTGGATATAAAATTAAAAATGGAATTAAAAAGCCATTTTGGAGCTGTTGGATGGGTGCAAGGAGGTAGCCAGGACTCATTCCAGGGGAGGCCGGTGCCACAGTGCTGTGACCATCAGGGGGACATTCCCTGACCCCGAATTTGGCCAGGAGGCTCTGAGGGGACAGAGTGGAGCTCTGGGGACTGCAGGGTGGGGGTGGCATCCCACACACCCGGTGCAGCAGCTGCAATTCCGGGCGGTGCCGGTGCCAGTCCCGCTCCAGGGAAGGGCCTGACCCCCTCGGTGCCATTCCCACCCCATAAAAACCCTTCCAAGGAGTTTTAAGGGGAAAATCGGCATTTTTGGAGGGCGTTAAGGAGTGTCACAGGGTCTGATCCAGGCACACCCGCTCTCTGCTGAAGGCAGCAGCGTTGCCCTCTAATGAAGAGAGAAAATTTCCCCTCCACGTGCTCTTATTTCTTGGAATTACACGGCCACGAACCAAATTGGTTTCTGTATTCTGCGGAATGAGATGATCTCTCCTTCCCGACACAAACCATCCTATGATTCTCTGCCTTTTAAAAATCCCATTATTACCAGCACAGCGGCTGTAACCCGAGGCAACTTCTATGGTTTAATGATGAAACCTGCGAGTTGGAGACGCATTATTTCATATTCCTTTGAATGCGTCCCGGCTCCCAGCCACCGCAGCTGTCAGCGAGGCGAGAGGTGCCTGACAATGCCGGGAAAAGCAACCTGTCATCCTTTGGAACGGGAAACCGGCTCCTTCATCCCACACCTCCCCTCGCACGGCAGAGAGGCCTTAAAGCAGAATTCCCCCAAAGCAGCACAATTACTACAGCAAGGACGAGCTGTGCTCCGCACGAGCCCAGCACTCGGCCTTTGTGTTTCTATTAATGAGAGGGAAAAGTGCAAACAAAAAGTATTTTTGAGGAAAACAATGTCCCGCGCGTGGAAACGTTCCACCTTTGCTCCCGCTTGACAAAAGCCGCGCGCTACAAACGCCTCGGCACCGCAGCCCGCGGCAGAAACTCTCCTTTCATTAACCAAGAAACAAATTCCTGTGTTCCAGCACCGCCAAACAAACCCTGCAAACCTCCCAGAGCCGCATTCCCCCAGCAGCCCGAGTCCTGCCGCCCCCGAGGTGACAGGCTGAGCTCCCCGCTGGCAGCTCCCGGGTCCCTCCGGAGCCCCCCAGACCCCCCAAAATCCCTGTTCGGCACCGGGTGCTGCCCGGGGTGTGAGGAGAGGAGCGGCTCACCTGGGAGCAGCAGGAGCAGCCAGAGGAGGGGACGCAGGGACGGCAGCGGCATCTCCGCGCTGCCCGGCGGCTCCCGGCGCCTCTGGCCATGCCGGGAGGGACGAATCGCCCGCCTGGGCTGACTCTCACACCGCTTCCTGTGGAAGAATAGAAGGAAACGGGCTGGATCCACAGGGGAGCCGTGTTTTCCAGCCCATTCTGGCCGGGGAGGATGTGAGCCATCGCTCAGCGGCGGCAGAGGAAGCCTCGCCGGGGGACGGGGCTCCCGCCGCGCAGGGATGCCCCGCTCGGGGCCTCAGCGCCGTCCTCGTGGTGCTGGGGGTTTTGGGGAGGTGTGACAGGATGTGACCCCGGCTCCTGTCCCCCCGTCAGCCGTGAGGGCTGTGCTGAGCCGCCCTGGGCTCAGAGCTCTTCCCTACCAGAGCGGGTTTTTACAAATCCATGAGGAATTTGGGAATCGCTGCTCTTATGGGAGCTCAGCGGCTGGATCGCTGCCTCCCTGCGGGCTGGGCACCGGGACATGCCAGCTCTGGGATGGTGGCTTTGGGATGCTGTTCCTCAGGCAGGACACACAGCATGAGCCGGGCCTGGACCTGCCCCATCCCCAGTTCCTCGGGAAGGGGAAAAATGGGAAAAGCGGGCTGGTTCTGCCCCCACCCAGCCTGAGGGGTTCGGGATTTTGGTTTCTTGGCCCTGACCTTACCTGTGCAGGTCCTGTCTGGCGCAGTGTGAGCTCCAGGGGCTCTGATTTATCCTGCGTGGCTGTCGGGGTTTTTGGGGGAGCAGAAGGGTTTTAGTGTCCCCACCTGGGAAAGGTTCTGCCCATCTCGGGGGGTCCCTGTGGGCGTTCAGGATGCAAAACCACAGGATTGTGTCCCCTGCTCTGAGGGGCTGCTCCAGCCCCCTCCCACAGCCCCTCACATCCTTGGGTCTCTCCAAACCCCTCCAGCCCCTCCCACAGCCCCCCAAGGCCACAGAGCCCCAGGCAAAGGCGAAGGAGCTGCTCCATCACTGCATCCTTAATCCCACAGCTGGGACGCAGTGACAGGACTGGAGGGAATGATCCCCTGTGCTTGGCACAGCTCCTCACATCCCTTGGGTCTCCCCAAACCCCTCCAGCCCCTCCCACAGCCCCCCAAGGCCACAGAGCCCCAGCCAGAGGTGAAGGAGCTGCTCCATCGCTGCATCCTTAATCCCACAGCTGGCACTGACAGGACTGGGATCCCCCGTGCTTGGCACAGCTCCTCACTTTCCCTGAGTCTCCCCAAACCCCTCCAGCCCCCAGGAGAACCACCAGGCCCAAGGCTGGCAGCCCCACAGCCGCCTTTGCCGGGACAAACCCCCTGCCACGGCCCCCCCATCCCTCTGTCCCTCGCACAGCTGTGGCGCTCAGAGATTACGCCGTAGATTAAGGTTTTACCGGATCCCGAAATGAGTGCAAATACCCAGCAGCTCTCACTTGCTGTTAAATCTCCTCTGGATGCTCGGCTGGATGGTGGAAAAGGCATTTCCCACCCCAGATATTCACCCCAGCCCGTCTGCTGAGAGCCCATAGGTAGGAGCAGCGGAGTTTTGGGGTGGAAGGGTGGGAAGATGGGATGGAAGATGTCTTTTGTAGTGGCTAAAACTCCGGGGGATCCGTGTTTTCCACTCGGAGACGGCCTCAAGGTCACTCCCCGAGGCGGAGGGGGTGGCACACGGCATCCCTGGGCCCGGGGGATGTACCTAAGTGCCTGGAGGGGAGGGATGTGCCAGCCCTGAGCTGGCCCCGGCTCCTGCCCGTGACCCCCAGCAGGTCACACAATCCTTTAGGGTGGAAAAGCCTCCAAAATCATCGAGTCCAACCAACGGACTGGAGGCCCAAAGCATCCAGGGCTGCCCATGGGCTGGGCTGGAGAATTCCTCTCCCGCAGCCGTGGGACCCCGGCAGGGACAATCACGCCGGGGCTGTGCCCTCCCTGGGCACACCCTGCCCGCAGAAAGGGGATTTTTTCCCCCCATTCCTTGGCCATATTAAATTTTCACGCCGCGCCGGTGGCAGGAGGGAGGTTCCCCGCAGCCCAAGCGGGGAGAGAGGGAGGGAGGGCGGGAGGGACAAAGGGGCCCTTGTGCCGCGGAGGGGACAGGAGGGGGGTCCCGGCGGGGGTCGCGGAGGTGGCAGCGGGCAGGGCTGCCCGCGGGATGAGCCGGCGCTTCCTCGTGTGCCCCGGGGCATCCCCGCGGCGGCGGGGCCGGGCCGTGACGTGGCAGCTTCCGAGGTGAGTTCTGGCTGCACCTTCTCCGGCAAACCAGCCCGCGGCTCGTCCTGCTCGTCCCGCCGGCAGCTCCCCGGCCCCGCCGCTGGAGACCATGGTTCCCAGGCAGCAGGGACGCCCAGGTACCCCGTGGGGCTGCGAGGGCTCTCCTTCCTCTCCTTCCTCTTCCCCATCTCCCCCCGCTCCTGCCAGCGCCGCCTCCCGCGGGGTTTTGCCTCTGGCGAGGGACAACTCAAGGGGTTGGGTCCCCCGGGAGGTCCCCGTGGGGTTTGGTCCCGGATCAGCCCCGTGGGATGGGGAGGACAGGGGAGGGGTCCCCAAAAAGCGCAGGTTGGTGACCAAAGGTGCCAGGACAAGGGGGTGCAGGGCATTGCCTCGTCCTGCAGCCCCGGGCGTCACCACCCGAATTTATCCTGTCCTGCGAGCCCGAGGGAGGGAACCCTCCCGGGATCATCCCGTTCCCTGGCAGCTGCAGGCGCAGGCAGGAGCTGCGGGCTCGAGGGCGGGAGGGGAGGACAGGGACGGGCTCTGCTCCGTGGTCACGCCCCGTGTCCCCATCCCAGGTCACCCCGCCGAGCCATGAACGCCTCGGTGCCCGGCAGCCAGCTGAGACAGCCCGAGCCCCCGGACGTGGCCGCCTTCACCCCCGTCTCCATCGCCAAGAGCGTGACCAGGAGGTCGGACGCGCTGCCCGTGATCGCGGTGATCGTGGTGGCCTTCGTGCTGCTGGCCGTGCTCATCATCCTGGCCGTGCACTACGGGCCGCAGCTGCGCACGGTGCAGCTCACGCTCCACCACGAGCCCATGCCCCAGCACACGGACAGCGCCGTGCTCCTCACCCACTGGAGGCGCCTGGATGCCCACAGGGACCTGCCGGGCACGGACTGGGCCGGCGGGAGCTGCCGCTGCTCCTGCAACCATCACCCGCCCCACGGGAGCTCTGAGCCCAATGTCATCGAGATCACCTACCTGTGACACGGCCTGGGCCAGCCGGGCACGACTCCAGGGTCCTGTCCTGCTGGAAAGGTGGCAGCTGGGATGTGAGTGTGTCCCGGGATGCAGCGGCTGCATCTCCCCAGGATGTCCCTGGCCCAGGAGGTTCAAGGTCCCCAGGATGTGCCTGGCCCAGGAGGTTCAGGGTCCCTGCAGTGATCCTGAAGGCTGCACCTCCCCAGGACTGTGTCTGACCCCAGGAATGCTCAGCCAGGAACTTCAGGGTCCCCAGGATTGTCCCTGGCCTCATGAATGCTCAGCCAGGAGCTTCAGGGTTCCCAGGACCATGTCTGGCCCCAGGAACACTCAGCCAGGAGGTTCAGAGTCCCCAGGATGGGCCATCACCCCAGGAATGCTCAGCCAGGAGGTTCAGGGTCTCCAGGATGTGCCTGACCCCAGGAACTCTCAGCCAGGAGGTTCGGGATCCCCAGGACTGTGTCTGACCCCAGGAATGCTCAGCCAGGAGGTTCAGGGATCCCCAGGATGTGTCTGGCCCCAGGAATGCTCAGCCAGGAGGTTCAGGGATCCCCAGGACTGTGTCTGACCCCAGGAATGCTCAGCCAGGAGGTTCAGGGATCCCCAGGACTGTGTCTGACCCCAGGAATGCTCAGCCAGGAGGTTCAGGGATCCCCAGGACTGTGTCTGACCCCAGGAACACTCAGCCGGGAGGTTCGGGATCCCCAGGATGTGCCTGGCCCCAGGAATGCTCAGCCAGGAGGTTCGGGATCCCCAGGACTGTGTCTGGCCCCAGGAATGCTCAGCCAGGAGGTCCAGTGACCATCAGCAGCCCCCGAAAGTCCTTTCCTTGCTTTACAGCCGGGCAGTGGTCGGACTTGCTGGAAACGTTTTGTCTCCGCAGTAAACGTAATTTATACGGCTTTTTGGGAGGGTTGTTTTCTGTTTGGATTTTGTTCCCGTTGGTTTTCCGGGGGTGCCGGGGCATTATCAGCCCTGCCACACCCGCGTTAGAGGAGATCAGGGCTGTCATTCTGTCATTTCCATTGGGAATCGGGGAGCCCCGTTCCCCTCTGCCTGTCAAACCAGGGCTTTGTTTGCAATGCGAGCATCCCTGAGAGCGCCCTGAAGGGATAATCAATCACCCCTAGGGACTTTAATTAAGAACTCCTCCCTGGGAGGGTGGGAGGCCCTGGCACAGGGTGCCCAGAGCAGCTGTGGCTGCCCCTGGATCCCTGGCAGTGCCCAAGGCCAGGCTGGAGGGGCTGGGAGCAGCCTGGGACAGTGGGAGGTGTCCCTGCCATGGCAGTGGGAGGTGTCCCTGGGACAGCGGGAGGTGTCCCTGCCATGGCAGTGGGAGGTGTCCCTGGGGCAGCGGGAGGTGTCCCTGGGGCAGTGGGAGGTGTCCCTGGGGCAGCGGGAGGTGTCCCTGCCATGGCAGGGGTGGCACTGGGTGGGATTGAAGATCCTCTCCAACCCAAACCATTCCATTTCAACCGAGAGCTGGAGAAACCATCCCCAGATCTGCCCTGCGGCACCCAGAGAGGCTGCGGCCGCCTCCTGGGGACATCAGCCGGTGCCACCCGCCCAGGGGAGGTGGCACTGCTGTCCCCAGCTCTTGTGGCGCTGTCATTGCGGCTCTGGCCTTTGACGGGAGGAGCAGGAGCTTTCCCGGCCGCTCCCCCGAAGAACGCGCGCAGCAGGGAAACCTCGTGTTTGGAGAGAAAAGATTAAAAACGCCTAAATATTAATAAAGGGGAAGATAAAATGGGTAATTATTGCTGGCGCTCATTGATTTGCGGCCGCTGGGGACTCGCAAAGATCTGATTTATGTCGTGGCCCAGATCCATCACCCGCCCTGTGCAGCGCGGGGAACCCACCCTGGGCTGGTGTTCGGGGGTTTGAGGGCGTCGAACTGAAATAAAATAAAATAAAAAAATAAAATAAAATAAAATAAAATAAAATAAAATTAAAAAAATAAAATAAAATAAAATAAAAATAAAATATAAAATAAAATAAAATAAAATAAAATAAAATAAAATATAAAATAAAATAAAAATAAAATAAAACTGGCAGTGAACGGTGGTGCTGATGGGTGCCCCCTGCTCCCACCCTGGCATCACCCCTCCCTCAGCACCACCCCTGGAGAGATCCAGCGCTGAAGCCCCAGCCTCGGGAGCTCTTCCACGCGTTTCATTTGCAAACAGGAATTTAGAGAGGAGCTTTCGGAGCACAGCAAAGAAATTACTGTAAGACTCAGAATAGCAAATTAAATCCTAGGAGCGAGCCGACAACGTGCTGGCAGCTTTCTCCTGCAGAAGGACATCGGGGGTTAGATCTCCACTCTCCGCTTTCTCCCACACAATAAAACATCATTTTTACAGCTCCCGCTCGCTTCTCTTTGGCCGGCTCAGCCTCTCTGCGCTCGCGGAATCGCTTTTTGTAGTCGGGGTTTTATAGAACACCGCGGTCCGGGAGCAGCGGCGCCGTGCATGGCATTACCATATCATTATCCCTCTCTTCACACACCGGCCCGGCCCAATCTCCCGCACTCACAACTTCCCTCTCCTCCTTCCCAATAATCCTTTCACAATCCCAGAGCGACAATGACTCCCCAGCGCGGGCGGGAGCTGCTCCGCTCAGAGCCGCGCTCCTGCCTCGGGAACCTTCCCGGATCCATCATTAACTCTGTCCCGATCAAGGATCGCCCGCGCCCCCTTCTAATTCCTTCCTAATTAAGGGGTTGCCCTGCGGGAGGGGAGGAGGCGCCTTTGTGACCCCCCCAAAATGGGGTTTAGTGCGGGGTTACAGCGGGGCTTGGGGGAGACGCTGCTCGTGGTGCTGCGGAGTTGGCTAAAACCGTGTAAAACACCCTAAAACCGTGTAAAACACCCTAAAATCGTGTAAAACGCCCTAAAATCGTGTAAAACACAGGGAAACACCCCAAAATTGTGCAACGCAGAGGGAAAGACCCTAAAATTGTGGAAAACACAGGGAAACACCCCGAAATTGTGGAAAACCTAGGGAAACACCCCAAAATCGTGGAAAATCGAGGGAAACTTCCTGAAATTGTGGAAGACCCAGGGAAACACCCTAAAATCGTGTAAAACACAGGGAAACACCCCAAAATTGTGTAAAGCCTAGGGAAACACCCTGAAATTGTGCAAAGCAGAGGGAAAGACCCTGAAATTGTGGAAAACACAGGGAAACACCCTAAAATCGTGGAAAATCGAGGGAAACTTCCTGAAATTGTGGAAGACCCAGGGAAACACCCTAAAATCGTGTAAAACCCAGGGAAACACCCCAAAATTGTGGAAAACCCAGGGAAACACCTTAAAATCATGGAAAATCCAGGAAAACACCCCAAAAATGTGGAAAACCCAGGGAAACACCCTAAAATCCTGCAGAACCGAGGAAGACACCCCAAAATTGTGGGAAACCCAGGGAGACACCCTAAAATCGTGTGAAACACAGGAAAACACCCTAAAATTGTGGAACACCGAGGGAAACACCCCAAAATTGTGGAAGACCCAGGAAAACACACTAATATAGTGGGAAACCCAGGGAAACACCCCAAAATTGTGGAAGACCCAGGAAAACACACTAGCATAGTGGGAAACCCAGGGAAATCCCCCAAAATCGTGTAAAACCCAGGGAAACAGGAAAACACCCCGAAATTGTGCAAAACGGAGGGAAACACCCCAAAACGATGCCAGACCGAGGGAGGCACCCGAGCACCCGCTGAGGATGGAGGGGAGGCGGCCGCAGCATCCCCGGAGCCCCCCGGGACCCGTGTGCGGGGGGAAAGGCGATCCCAGCCTCGCCGTGGGGAGGGCTCAGCACCCCCTGCCCCTCGGGCCGAGCGGGGACAGGCGGGGACAGGCGGGGACAGCGCGGAGCAGCAGTGGGCTCTCGTGGCGGAGCGATCCAACTGCACAGCCCTGGTGGCACCGGCAGCTCCGGGAAGGCACCGCCGGAGCAACACGCGGGGAATCCGTGGCTGTGCCCGAGGATGAGCAGCGCAGCCCAGGCAGGAGCAGGTGGCACCTGGAGGTCACCCCCAGCCAGTGCCACCCGCTGATTTTGTGAAAATGAGCTCGGGGAGGGGCAGAGCCACCGGGAGAATCTCCCCATCTCCCTCCTCCTCTGTGCCTGGTGAGAGAGGGAATCGTGTCCTTCCTCCTGAGAAAGGAGCCCCAGGAGCTGCCCGGGGCCCTGCAGGCAGCTGAGGACTGGAAGGTTCTGAGCTCCCCTGTGCCCCCAGCTCCTCACCCAGCTCACGCCCGGGGAGGGATTGGTGTCCTGCTGGAAAGGGAGTGACCCTGGAGGAGCAAAAGGGCTGAAAATTCACAGAATCACGGAATATCCAGAGCTGGGATCCACAGGGATCACCCAGCTCCCGGCCCTGCACAGACCCCCCAACAGCCCCACCCTGGGCACCCCTGGCTGCGCTGTCCAGGCGCTCCTGGAGCTCAGGCAGCCTCGGGGATGCTCTCTGCCAACGAGACCCAGC
>VYZT01061431.1:0-12980 GCA_013400735.1 Pomatostomus ruficeps
TCAGGAGAGCAACGACATTGAGAGAAATATCCTGATAATTTGATGCTTATGTGAGCTGAGTTTCTAAAACCTTTCTGAAAAAGTGACTCTCAACTAGTCTGATCTCACAGGTGCCTAGGAAGACTGGCTTGAGAGTTATACTGCCTATTCAACTTCTGACTTTTACAGTTAAGCAGTATTCTGGAAGCACAAAAAAGATCTCAGACTGTCACTTAGAGCTTGTTTTCAACCTCCTTGGGAGATGCAGGAGGGAAAACAATTGGGATCAACTAAAGTCTCTCAGGAACATTCCTCTCTAGAGGGAACTAAAAATATGCAATAATATGGTCAGCAGGGAAAAAACTATTCCATATTAAAGACCCCACAAAAAGACAGTTGTTTTAGCCAATTACTGCTACCATAAAGTCAAAATAAGCTGTCGGATGAAAGAAAATGTTATGAAATTACTCATATTTTTCCTCTCAAACCAAATGCAGAAGCTTATTGTCCACTGCATTGCCAAAGACTTGATTCACAGATACTCTAAAACTTTACTCTTCTTTCTGAAATTCTTCAAAATAGAAAAAAAGACTTTTAAAGAATTTTTAAGATACCATCGACTGAAAAATCAGTATTACATAGTGAATTGGGACAATTGCAGGAGACATAAACAGCACCTTCTTCCAAATAAATCCACAACAAACAAAACCTCCTTATCCACACTCAAGACAACTGAAAAACAGGAGAAAGGTGACAATCACTATCACATCTTCTCCAACAGGACAATCAGTTTTTGAAACTCTGAAAAACATTGAAGCTTTTTCCCAACTACTTGGAAGACAAAGAGAATGTATATGCATGTTACTTTGAATCCTTTTTGCTGCCAGAACTTGGATATTGTAACACTGAGAGGTCACGCACACACTTTGACAGAACAGAACTGACAGGTTTGTTAATTGCTGACAAAGTTACAGCACTAATATCTTTTCAATTATAACAATATCTTCATGATTTGAGAGGTCAGTCTCCATTCTCCATGTGCATACCATAAAAAACGCTAATGAAATGCTGTGAGTGGAATTTAGACAGTTGTTTCTGCTCCCATTAAGGGCAGAAATCTCCACTGACTTCAGTGTAAACAGAATCAGGCCCTTCATGTGCGTATTAAATGAAGCAGACACTTCCATCTCAATCTTCTCTGAATACACGCTTTTGATGCCACAAAGGAGATAAGACGATCTGATAAAAGTAATAGATGAAAGTATATTATTATCTATACTATCTCCATTATAAGATATAAAATACTCTGTAGTGTCTGTGTGTATTACCATAAACTACAGTGAAAGCTGACCTGTTTTCCAGAGGACAGATTTTTAAGTATGATGCTGAAGCAATTTTTGATGACATACTTTTCTACAACATTTCTCATGCCACTGAAGATTAGATATGTCTGCAAAACACAATATAAATACAGCACCAGAATTTTATCTTATCCTTTGGCCACTAGCTATGAAATAAATGTTTCAATATTGGTTTCTATATAAATATGAATCAGTAGGACTTCCTCTGCATTTTTTTAAAAGACAGACATTGTTATTATTGTCATGTCACTAACAACAAGAATTACTACTTTTTAATTGCATGTTCTCTTTCCTCCCTCTCAGGAGGCTCCAACGCAGAATCCCTCTACAATATACTTTTAAAGCACTGGCATTCTGAATTAGATTTCTCCAGCTTTGGAAGCAGATTCTTGTAGCACCAGAGTGAAAAACAGTAAAAAATCCACAGCTGGAAGCACAGCTTCCCCAATGATGGAATACCCCCATTTGGTAGGTCACAAATCTGCAGGGAGAGACAAAAAGTGGGGTTTGCACACCAGCTGGCCTTTGCAGAGAAGAGACGTGAGCTGTTCTCATTCAGATGGTGCCTCAGGAGACACACAGGCTAAGCCAGTACAATCAGGTGACATTGTTTTCAAGACCCAGAACAGCAGTGAATGACAATTTAATACATTAGGAGGTGCACTAGAGTAGTACTACAAGACCTTAGCTAGGCATGTATGATGTGCTCTGGAGACTTTAAACTCCGTAAGGGCTTATGAAAGGTGGGAAAGAAAGGAATGTTATTGACTCTACAAACAGGGAATCAAGTCAGAAAGGATTTTGGCAGAAAGCTACTGGATGATTAGCATGTGAAGGAATCCCAGGCACAGTGGATCCCAAAATAACACTTCTCACTGTCAAACACCTGCTAGTCTCTGGCCTGCATCAATTACTGAAATACACACATCATAATACTCAACAGTGCTCAAAATTATTTTTTCAGAAACTGAGGCCATCACAAATTCAACACAAAACCTACGGGGAAGACATGTAGTGAAATAAGGTAAGGAGAAAAAACCCGCAAAGATGCCTTTGATTCCTCCTCTCTGTATAATGAGCCAGATGCTCAGCAAATGCATAGCCTCATTTTTCCATTCAAACCTACTGAGCACTGATATTCTGTACAAGTGGTGCGTTTAACAGCAGGGTAAGAATAAACCTGTAGACCTAGTCTTAGTACTTTCCAGACCCACACAAGCACATTATGTGGTGAAAGGTCATAGAGCTGCCCACATCTCTTTCTACCCTTTGCCCAACAATCTCACTACTTCAGCCACCCATGAGCTGAAAATTTGCTCCAGCCACCAAGTTGTCAAGCTTAATGATTGAGTCTTCGTACAAAAGAAAAAACGCTCAGTTAAATCTGGAAGCACACACACAAATTCTGACCTCCGGTGAGAAAAAAGAATGCATATTTGTGCCACTTTTAGCTTTTATTGGTTTCCCACCAAATCTCTTAATACTTCTTCTGACTTATTCCAAATTTTCAACTTTTGAATAACTACATTTGCAGCTCTGCTAATTTTGCTGCTCTGGGAACACAGCAAAATCTGGCTGCCACAACTGTGGCTCTTTTGTGTTCAAAACTGCATCACTTATGTATTTAAAAATACATATGATATTTATAAAGCCTACTCAAAACATTACTAAATTGTCCCATTTTCATGTTTTCATGACAATTTATATGTTTTCCATATGGGCAAGTGCTGACAATATGATACAAGCTTAATGGAACAAACTGCGGTTTTTCTTTATTGTCTTGGCATCAAAAATCTGCACTTGAATAAAAATAACTCTCTCTACTATTTTCCAGGGATGACTTTTCAGTAATGCAATTTTAAGGGCAGCAGTCTCTCATTTTATTTAAAAATGTATCAGAAATTTTCATGGCTTACCTTACTATTGTATCACCACTGTATTTGGGAATATTACAAATCTGTGGGAAAAAGCAGCTGACATCCACCGAGCACAGAATTATCCAGATGAATTTTCTATAACTTAGTGTGAGCTCCACAAAAGACTCAGGTTTGGGAGCAGAGGGAAAGATGCCCCACTCTTTTCATCCACAGGCAGACAGATACTTCCACACCACTCCTCTGCTTCTGTTTTCTCCCTCCAACTTTCCAAATGCAGGAAGGGCTAATGCCTGCAAGCACTAGAAGTCTGCGTGCTAAAAGTCTAAGGCTGAAAAAGCTGACAGTAAATTATTTCCTTAGCTCTCAAAGACTCCAATATGGCACTGAAAAGAACTATTATTCCTATACTCCAACAACACATGTACTTCAGCTATCTCCATCCAGTCTCTGTTGCCTCCCTCTCCCTTACTTCACTGCAAAGCTGTCCTCGCCTTCTACTCTTCTTCTCTTCCAATTACTGCAGTCCTAATGTAGAGAAAGCCTTCCCTGACCTGAAGCTCCTCAGAAGAAACTCAGAGGAGCCAAACTTCTCTTCGTTAATCCAGCTCCTACACACGCTTCACAACATGACAGACATGTCAAATGAGCCATCCGCCAGGCCGCTGACAGCAGTTTCTAGGGCTTAAGAGACATAGCGGATGGAGGAGATTGTTGGAGGAAGTCAGGAAGACAGGAAGCCATAGGTAATATCACAAGTGCCCTGTTGAAAACTGACAGCTTAATGGGTACGATACTGCTGGTTATTTTATGTATCTCAGTCGAGGCCTTGAATAATTACTACTTACTACTGAGAAGCTAAAGTGGAAAATAGATTTTGCCAGAGTTAATAACAAAAGCTAATGCTATAGAAGTTGTGGGTAACAGGCACCACCTCAGCCACAGTCTAAAACATTTTACTTTCTAAGAACTGAATGCCAATGAAAGTTGCTATGCTGATGGAACAAAACCAAGTTAACTCACCCACAGATAAAGCAGCTGGTATCATACACAAACCTTGTCCTAGGCAGCCTCTCTGGGACAGGCATCGGGCAATCTGTTTAAGAAGCAGGTTTAAAAGATAGCTGACTCAGAGTCTATGAATGAGTTTCCTATTAACTAACTAGAGATACTCAGCCACCAACTGGTGCTTCTTCCTTCAAGGAGAACACAGCACTTCCACCAACTGTTCTCTTTTGAGGTGACTCACCTTGGTGACACTATTGTTCCCAGACACGCAAATACTTCCATTTTGTAACCCTCATGCCTGATGTGAGAAAATCTGCTGCGCTAGAACACTAGAACAGTTCATGGATTGCCACTTCCTTGTTTTAGCAAGACTTCTTTTTTATCAGTTGTGTGGGAAATGCACTTCAGGACAGTTTTACTGCCTTCTGTACAGATCCTCCCATGCTCACAGCAAACTGACACTTTGTACTGGTTTCAGTTGAAGTAGTTATTTTTCATCATGGTAGCTCATACGGGGCTGTGTTTTGGATTTGTGCTGAAAACAGCATTAATAATTCAGGGATGGTTTAGTTATTGCTGAGCAGGGCGTACACAGCATTGAGGCCTTTTTGGCTTCTCACTCCACCCCACCAGTGGGTAGACTAAAGGTGCACAAGAAGCTGGGATGGGACACAGCTGGAACAGTTGACCCCAACTGATCACAGGGATATTCCACACCATGTGGCATCATGCTCAGCATATAAAGCTGGGGGAAGAAAAAGAAGGAGGAGGAGGAGGAGGANAACAGATTCCTTGTTTTGCTTTGCTTGTATGCACAGCCTCTGTTTTACTTATGAAACTGTCTTTATCTCAACCCACGAGTTTTCTGACTACTCCTTTTCCAATTTTCTTCCACGTCCTGCTGGTGGGGGAGTGGGCAAGTGGCTGTGTGGGTGTGAGGCTTAGTTGCCAAGCGGGTTAAACCATGACAAAGCCACATGAATAGGAGTGCAGCTTCAGCAGGAGTCAACACTGCTGCCATTCTCCGACTCATTCTATCCTGTTTAATCTGACTCATGTTTTCTTCACCCATTGTCGTAGTTTTCCTTATTTAATTACATTTCCTTTAAAAGAGCTTGTGGCTGCAATCTAAGAAAGTTCAAACAATCATTTCTTTTTCTTTAGCAGATATTTTAAGAGTAGATCTCTCAACAGCATCCATAAGATGAGCACTAACAGCAAACAAAACAAGCTTCTGAGGAACAGAATCTAATAGTGACTTCTCTTGGTTTACTTCTGGATTGTTTTCATATTAGGCACAGTATACATTTATAGTTTAATTAGGACAAATTCTCTGCTTGTTTATGATCTCATCCTTTGCAAAACTACTAAGCTACTAGTGTTGAATAGGCTATAAATCATTCTCATGTTCATGCACAGTGTTGACTTTCTCTCACCAATTAAACAGGGGTTTTGGAAAAGCTCTGGATCCAAAAGTTCAAATGATGAAAATTTTGGCACAGAGGTGAATATTCTCTATTAAGATGCACTACACAGAGTAGTGTGCAATATTCTGCAGTGGTCCATTTTACACCTAAGCAGAGTCTTGATTAACTACCTGTCTGTTTCTCTTACATGTCAATAGCTTGTATTTCAGGCAACTGATTGCTCAGTAACAGAGAGAAAGTTTGCAGACAGGAAACTGAATTTATTCTGTGTAATACAATAGAACTAAAATTAGGTAAACTTCCAGGAAGCTGTACAATGGAATGCAATAACTACCTATAGTCTTAAGTCTTAAAACTTAACAAAAATGGTCATTTCAAACAGCAAGTTGTCATCAGTCTATCAGGATGATTTCTGCTTTTTCATGTAGCATCAAAATCTACCAAGTCTGATTTGGAGTTCTTACTTTTGTTCTTCATGATTAAAGTTACTTAATAGTCATAGTTAATAAACAAATAATAAATTTTAAAATTGTATTGCAGTAAGACAAAATGGTACACAGTAAAGACCACTGACACTCTCCTAAAGAATTTTGTTCCTGGATAGATAAATTTTCCTAAAGAATTTTGTTTGTGGATAGATAAACAGGATTTTCTCTTTGTAAGGAAATGAAAAAGTAGACTAAATCTGTTCTGAGAAAATGAAAATAGATATTTTTGCTGTTTATCCAGGCTGAATTAATAGTGCTAATACTCTCGGGGTAACCTCGCCTATTCCAGTGAATGTGATTCCTTGCTTTTCAACAAACCATTTGAAAATTAGTTTTTCCACTTTATTAATCATTTATTTAGTCTATTTCACTTACATCACAAGCTACAAAAGTTCTTTTTCTTCTGTCACATCTCTGCATTTCACCCTTAAAACCTGCTTTGTAGTTAAAACATCCATGCCAAAAGGTACTGTGCCATTTGTGCATTTTATAAAATAGAACCACAGCACACACATTAAAAAAACACAGAAAATACACATATTTTCAGGAATTATTATTATAGG
This sequence comes from Pomatostomus ruficeps, assembly GCA_013400735.1. NCBI lineage: Eukaryota > Metazoa > Chordata > Aves > Passeriformes > Timaliidae > Pomatostomus > Pomatostomus ruficeps. The sequence continues at coordinate 6,701 of VYZT01061431.1, forward strand.
TTGTGGTCACATTGCTTTAGTACTTACCAGAAATTCTAAAGTGCTTTCAAGTGGACTGAAGGGCTTGACCAGTCCTGGTAATGGAAAACAAGCCAGAAGAAAATGTCAGGCTTTAAAAAATTCCCTACAGAAAGACTCCAAGAGTCAAAGTCATGTTTTCTGCATGATTTGGAATGTAAAGCATTCCCTTCTGACTCCACTTTCTTTCAAGAGATGTATTTGAGGTGTACAAACACTGAAAGTCTACACTCCTTTTTACATAAATTTGATTTTTCTACCTTAATTATTGTTGATATTGTACATCATTTAGACATGATTATGTTATATTTAAGTATTCCTAAATGAACTCACATTAATCTAGTTACCTAAATTAGAGTTGAAAAATTATTTTAATGTGACATCCTGTTAATTTGTTCCTTTGGTACTTCAGCTTTGCATCCCCGGGGCAATACAACCCTATCCCATCTAACGCAAGAGTTTCAAAGCTCCAATACAGAACACAGTACACAAACTGAGGATCACAGCAATTGCCAAGTATGATCAGAATCACAGGCTATTTAGTCTCACATCCTATCTCCTGCAGGGAAGACGCTTCAGGGCAAGGTGCAAGAAACCCATCAGTAAGCAATAACAAAATATAACTTGCAATGTGGTCATCCAACACAAACAATGAAAACAGTGATTTTAAGCATAGCTAGATTAAAAAAATAACAGTAAGTGATCGCTTTAGAGAACACAGGAATGTTTCTGTTATGTAAATTTCCATTCCAGTGACACTTGATACAACTGTGATATTCCAACATGGGCTACAACCAAAATTATTTCTGAGCTATGGGAAAGAGAAAAATGTGTGATTATTCTATATAGTGCTGTTTAAGAAGTGTTTCCAAGTGGCTCACAAATTTTTATTCAGGGGAAACACTTTTGCTTATGCTTGCTGAAATCTGTAGTAAAACTAATTGTACTGCCTTTGGTTTAGAAGGGCAGAATGGAAAGCAGAATTCAGCCACTGTGAACCTTAGGACACACCTAGACAGCTTGTGAACCACACAGAGGCTAATGATCTTAATCAGCAATAGAATTACAGTAATACAAAGGTCTGTGTCAGAAAGAGCCCTGATAATATCCCCACTTCCCTTACTCCAACTTGAAACAGTATTTCTCTGGGGCTGAAAGGCCTGAGTTTTGTTCCCACCTCTAGTCAAGACTTCAATCCACACAAAAACTGAGAAGAGAGAACCTGGCTGCCCTTCAGTGAAAACTTTCTTAAGAGTCCTTTTCCATATGCTCCAAGAGAAGGCCCTGCATAAAGGAAGCTACATACTGAAGAAGGTTTGAAATGGGCTTCCACAAAAAGCACAGATCTTTTGCAATAAAATCTGCATCAAATTTTACAGAAAAGGGGAAGGTTTCCTTGAACAACACAAAATCAAGTCTTCTAATAGTGATAAGACTAACTCCACATAATGAAACTTTGGGTTTTAGTATTTTTTCTTGACATACCAAAAGATTTTCAACTTTGAGATTTTTCAGGAAACTACATTTGGAATGCCACATGGCAGCCCAGAAACTCCAAATCTTTTTAGCTCTACACCTTTTTTGTATATTTTACAGTACAATCTAATTACATAATCACTTACTTGTCAATATCATACTTTTTCACCCACACAGAGACAGATATAATATTATATCATATTTTTCACTGCCATAATGGTCCAGTATGTCTTTACCAACAAACTTTTATATTATTAAATTCTCATCTTTCTTCAGTAAATATTTTATTATTTTAGTCAGCAGCCATATACTATAGACTTTTTTCAAGCAGCAGCAATGCTGCTTTAAGTTCAATTTTGAGATGAGATTATACTTTGAAGCTAACCTAGCTGCATGTACAGGTATCCTACAAATGCAAGTCACATCTCACAATGTTCTTAAGCTGGTTGATAAACCTGACAAAGAGCTGAACTATGCAACAACAGTGGCCAGCCCATGACCAACAAATAACAGTGAATAAACAGCTGAAAAAAAATTCTAGAATGTTTTCTCAAATTTTGGAAAACTAAAAACACATCCAGAATACAGCTTTGTTCTGTCCTTGACAGTTAAATAAATATAGCTACCCAGATCATCAGCCAGGCTTGAAATTTGGATAATCATACCTGTAACGTAGAATAACCCTGCAAAGCAGCTGGGACTTAGACTCCCCAGAAAGAACTCAGATGTTGGTGGATCAGCAAATCCATGCTTTGCCCCTGACCATGAGAACAGATTTGAGACTTGTGGTTGGAGACTGCAGCAGTCATGAACGCAGTTTTGGCTCATGCACATTAAAAAGCTGAGGTAGATAATAGAATTGACAGCTTTTCTGGCATATACAAAGTGTTCAACAACACAAAATGCAACATTATCTGAAGTGATATAATAATTGTACTTCAGAAATAGTAGCTGACAATGTAGTCAAGAATTGCTTCTTAGAGAGATTTTGTAAGTGTGACATTTCTTACCTTTTGAATACTTAACCTTACTCTTGCCCCATGCATTTACCATCAGGGTTGTTGAAGGAGTGTGCAGAAAAAAAATGAAGTAGAAAAGAGCAGCACTGAAAACAATACTGCCTAGTAAGAAATTATTAAAGAAAGCTGTAAAATCTTGATCATAAGAAGTGTATTATTTTGAAATCTCCAAAAAATAAACTCAGAATATAAAATAACTTTAGTTCTGCCATAAACAGGGCATTATTTACACTGTAGGTGTGTAAATCCTAACAAAACAGAGCTCTTCCATATTGGTAAAGGATAATTTAAGGAATATGATCTTTCCCTCCCCTTTCATCTTTCTTGTAGAAACAAATTATTTCCTTTTACAGTATCTTGCCTCACCCTTCTCTGAGAAATTGGGAGTTTGAGCTTCCAGCCAGGCTAGATAATCTACTAGTAACTACACTCCTTAGCATAGCCAAAATTGACACAAATGTCTCTTGTAAAAATATTTCCGTTTTTGTTTTAAAAGGCATATTAATACATGCACATGTATTTCTGTGAATCCGACACAGAATATACTCACTAGTTGAAATTGGTTTTACGGCTCTTTTCCTCTCCAACAACCTTACTGCTTTGGCTGAATTTTGTTTATGGAGTCATCCCATTTCTGCATAATAGAGATTCAAAAGAGCCAAATCTCCTGGGAAAATGTACAAGGCAAAAGAAGGACATGTTCACCAAGATCAGATTCAGTCGTGAAAGGGGGAAAGTCAGTTTAAGGTTTTCGTTAAAAAAAACCTGTTTTGACATATGGTCTTCCTTTGTACATAAGACAAGTCACTTTGAGAAACTGTTTCACTGTGCCACATATAGGGCCCTGTAGGGCTTTTTCAGATGAAAGGAAAGGATGGCAGTGTGATCTGCACAGGTGTCCACAGGAGTCTAATCAGAGAACACTGCGACTGCAGAAGGCAGACACCAAACTACAGAACCATTACTGCAAATGATGACAAATAGATGGAAACAGCTTGGTTTAATGGTCAGACCTCAAAGTGAACTTGTAAGATCTATATGCAATAAAAGCCTTTAATGCTTTTGCACTGAAGAAATTGATAAGAGAATCAGTGATATACAAGGGAATATGGAGTACCACAGTGCTATTATAGTACAGGTATCTCTAACAGGAACACTATCTTAATGACTTCTTGTAGATGTTTTATAATGTAATCAATAGTTGGAACACGTGTGTGTGTGTGTGTGTGACGCCTACAGTGTCATCCCCAAACCCAGGTTCAATCGGACACGTAGGTTGCAGAGACTGATGGAGCTTTGACATCTCTCACCCCTACAAGGCTTTCTGTAACCCTGAGCACCTTAATGTTTTTATAAATCTGGTCTGTGTCTACTGGAACAGAGGGACTGATTTCTACGTGAAACAACACAGCTATGTATGAACTGCAACTGCAGTTTCTTGTAAAAAAACATTTATTTCATCTCTTTCTAAATAACTGCAGTTTTGAAGTATAGAATCATAGAATCATTAAGGTTGGAAAAGACCTCTAAGATCATTGTGTCCAACTGTTAACCCAGAACCACCATGTTCACCACTAAACCATATCCCCAAAACATACAGGAAGTTAAGACTAACAAACCTTTCATTATCATTTCCAGAGAAACTTGGTTCTCATTTCCAAATGGATATTTACTGAAAAACACATTCAGAAAATTTAAGCAAATCTTTGGAACATAGGCATCCTTAAAGCAGTAGAACTTCATCTCCCAGATCTTTAAAAATAAACTTGTTGCCTTAATAAATATTTCCAATTGTGTGCCATGCAAGGCTCTTGACCCTTTGCACCAAGAAAACACAACAGGAAACTCCAAGAAAACAGAAACACACCAGTGCTGGACACACAGTGGGAGGTGCTCACCAAGTCCAGTGCAGATTGTAAAAGGTGTCTAACGGAAATTGTTCAATTTATTACTTCTTATTTAAAAAGCAATATAAACCCTTGCTCAGTGCCTGGGAACCACAGGATTTATGTGCAAGTAAAGCAGAAGACTGGCCCACTCTCTTCACCGAAAACCAAAAGCACAGAATTTGACACCCCTTGAATTTGTAAATAATCTTAGTAAAAATTCCTTCCGTATCAGAGACATCACTGGATAGAATATTTGCAAAACAGTTCTAAAATGCTAGTACTATAGATGGATATTCTATTCATTTTAAACATAAATATAACCATATACAAGACAGAGCTTGGTTTGAAAGTCCCTCATCTAATGATATTTTCATAGGTTTAATCACACACAGTAAAATAGTGGGTTTTCCCCACTGAGGAGAGGGGTAAACAAATAATAGTTTTATAAATTACCAATGGCATGAGATGGCAATCTTCAGACATCATAAGGATGCTTGATCACCTTTGAAAACCTAGAGCAGGCACCCAAATTACTCTCCACTCTTGAAAAAATGGCTTGGTCTCTGAAGTAGCAAAATATAGAGCTTATGGCGGTCACACCACAAGAAGAACATCGAGGAAAATTATACTAAGGTATCTAAGCATGGTAGAACTGTAGCACAGAAGGAAAAGGGCACAGAGCTATTCAAAAGCATTGACTTGTTCTGCCTATGTGTTTCAGTGGGGCCAGGCACAAGGTATCTTGAGCTGTTCTAATGAAAGAAGGTTGCACTACCCACCATTGACCCAGAATGCAAGAGCTGTCTTTGGACATTCAGAGCATAAAAAAACTTGCTACTGCTCCTCCATACGTAGCTTCTTGCAATGAAGTTAAAATGTGGCTTTTTATACAAGCCATGTTACAAGATTACTTTTCCAAAAAAATAAACTCATAAAAAATGGTCTTAAAAAAATGCCTGATCTATGTTTTCAGCCCACATAGATATTAAACCTAGTTTCCTAGACCCTGAAAAGCTAATTATGCATTCAATTAGAGTTTCTTAATAAAGATTAAAACTCTGAAGTCTATTACAGGCCCATATTTAATTCAACTGCCATTTTATCCATGCCATGAAAGTGTGAGTGGTAACAATGAATATAAATTATAATACATGCCATAGAGTGAATGCTATTTGTCCAAGTACGTTACTATAAAGAATTAAATTTTGCTATCGGTTCCATAATCTAGTTAAAATTGGTATTCTTTATTTGGTCTTTCAATGTAGTCCAATTTCCTACTTTGAAAAACAAATTCTAGGGAATAAAGAAAAGAGATTAATTTATCATTAAGACTCTGCTTAATTGAAGTCAATTCCGAACAAACTTGAATTCAATTTCTACTCATTAAATTGAATGTGCTCTGCGTTTCTCTCTGCATTGCTTTGAGCAAGCAGCTGAGAACAAGGGACTAACATCAAAATTATTAAATTGAGGAGATTTTATTTGGTCTTCACATGCCAGCGCTGCTTTGATGAGGAGCTGTTTTGGCACTGAAAGGAAACGAGAGCAGCTGGAGGAAAAATCAAATGAAACTAAGCCTCGGAAAATTGAAGAAAACGCAAGCTTAATAATATTTAATAATTAAATTTCCACAAACAATAGCGGCAAATGAAGTAATCTGCAAAGTCTGTGAACTCATTTGCATAATTGATGCCGGTCCCCTGTAAATGAATAATGAAGATAATAAAAGATGTTTCTAAAAATGGGCACAATAACAGCAAATTTCATCAAGCCGCGCGCTCTGATTAATCTGCTCTTGCAAATCAGCAGTGAGGGGGGACGCGTGACTACCCGCACGGCGGCCGGCAGCAGGCGGCAGCCTGGCCCTGCCCTGGCCCC